>LQNS02278080.1:5278399-5295255 GCA_001587735.2 Parhyale hawaiensis
GTCACTGTTTTTAATTTTATGCTTGTTAGCACAATAACTCAAAAACTAACGAATGGATCTTTATGACATTCAAAGGGGTTATTTGTAATGTTAAAAGACATGAATGATTAAATTTTGGTGCAGATTGGTTGGTTCATTTTTATGTTTGACTCATGCTTGTCTTAACGTTTGTTAGCAGTATAACTCAAAAAGTTATTCACGGATCTTCAAGAAAATTGCACAAGCTATTATTACTATCAAAAGGCACAAGTGATTAGATTTTGGAATTTATGCAAAGAAAACTATTATTTCAGAGCCAATTTGAATTTTTACTACCGTTGCCTCGCTTGGCGGAGGCATGCGCTCTCAGAATGCTCTAGTTAGTATATACGATGATGGACAAGATACCGCGGTATCTTGTCCATGATCGTATATCCTAAATGAAACTTTACTAAGTACGTCGCAAATTTTCTTGTAAAAATGCTAATTAAATGCCCGGTTATGTTCATTCGCTAGTTATGAGGTGCCCACTTATAAAGGAATTGGAATATGAGACAGCAATGTCAATAACGATAAGTAGAAAAAATGGTATACAAGGGAAAGCCTTCAACATTTAACAGAAAAAGTCGAGTAACATGAAATTAGGTGTGCGTATGTGCTTACTGTCCGTTTAACGCATACGTTAACACTAAATAGAATAATCACTGATTACCGAGGCATGTCGATTTGTCAAGCAATTGAATTTGTAAAAAAAATGACGAAAAGGGGTCAGATAATTCATGAGACATTGAAAGCAACTCATATTGGGGAAAGATAATCATGAAAGCTGGACCACTACGACTGAAGAAGAATGTGAATGGAAGGTACGTTTGGTACGTTGGGAGAAGCGTTACGTTTCGTGAGGATCGTATAGTTATGCGGTAGATGAGGAACATACCTAAAGTCAGCTCATTTGCTTTAGGTTATATGAGGAGCGTTATGTAAGATTCAGCTGCGTTATAGCTGAACTACACGAAAGTGTTTGCTACGCATTCACTCAACCACTCGGTCGCATGCGTTACTGTACTGTAGAAACATCAGAAAACTTTAGTTTGATACAAAGAAAGGTTGAATAATTAAAACACGTGTTTCATAATTTCCATTGCCTGGAATAGGAGCTGAAGTTGAACCTCTGGACTGAAATAGAATAAGTATTGCAAAATTCTATGAAATGTTATAAAAGTGATGTGAAAATAAAACTGTTGGTAATTTTTTTTTTATTCCAAGCAGTCTTCGAGCAATAATAGTTTGCCGAGCAAATTGTAGCAAAGCATGCTTCCACTGGAGGCTATTGCTAGAAATGTTTTCTTAACTATAACGCTTCTTGTGTTTACAGATATCACTACATCAATCACAGTACAAACTATTTTAAAATATGCGCTCGAAAAGCCTGCACGAAAAGAGAAGTAATTGAATTTTCCGGATTGGATAATGCTAAGATCGATGAATTTCTGTAATATACCCTGCCAGTTGTAATATTCTTGATTGTGGGTATATAACTAACTCTGTGCATAGATGAGTTCTACTTGAGTTCGTCACCACATTGGTTGTGAGAGTTAACTTCAATGCAGCGTAATTTGTACAGGCTACAGTGTTGAATGGCTAAGGTATGTCTTGAAGATCATCTTGTCTCATCATATCTTTTTATACAAGACTTACAAGATACAATCCAAGAATAAGTAGCAAGCATGCTACTTGATAGAAACAGACAGTAAGGTACGAGGTCTGCATCTGAATAAAAAAAATCATGCTTCATGTAGAATGCTGTGGGCTGAATACTGAGTACTGGAATGCAAAGTACTGAATGCTGGTTTGCTTCATGCAGAAGCAAATTAAACACGCATTACACATCCCGCCGGGTCTGGAAGCCGGCACGGTTCCGGTAAGCTTAGGGTCGGAAGTCCAGCTTAGTTCGCTAGTAATTATCTGTATGTTTATGACACTAGCATTATTAATATATCGGAGCCTCTGGCTACAGATTTTGAACGAAAGCTTTTACAGATATAGGTTCCGGCCGGAGGGTCATTGAGGATTACGCATGTCACTCACATTAGCGACGTAGAAAGCGAGTACATTTAGCATGGGGAATATTTCCGACCTTTTCGCCTCTCTTATCTGAGTCTGACCTTTTAGACGGTCAGTGGTGACATCCGTTTACATGAACTTAAATGAGGCAATGAGTGCGTCTACGCGTTTGCATGTTAAAGGTAACACCGAAAATTGTTGTAGTGCAAAACGCATGCATAAAATTTTTTTAACAGCTTCCCTTCAAGATAAAACCAAACGTTATCACGCACTATTTTCATGACGACGTTGCTTCTCCAGATCCTAGAAATAACAAAGCTGGGTTTAAAATTCTAATGGTTTTTGGTGCTGAAGCGGATATGGCCAATCAAAAATGTGCAGGACGCTTTTACAATAGGGGACGTAGTTGCGGAAGAGCGCTTAGCAAAAGGTTGTACTAGTTTTCCTCAAATAGTTCAGCTCACTGACCTTTGCAACTTACCGGGCATTCAGGAGCCAAGGAGAGTGAAACCCCCCAAAATCAATCATTTGTTTTACCGCCCACACCTTAAATAGAAACCTAGGGAACTGCTCAATACACAGAGAGGTAACTAAACTTCCTAGCAGGGCTACTACAGCAGACTGCTCGAGGTGTAGCAGTAGTGATCAGGAGACAATGATAGAAGTAGTACCTGGTGCCGTGGATGCAGCAGTACAAGTCAAACGACGTCACTTTTCGGGTCACTCGTAACAGTTTCGGCAACCTGAAAATGCTATTACACCCAGTTTACATGTCATTCATCTCAACGCGTTCGATCACTCATGACGTAAAGCGCGCGCAACTATATAGAGTCACTGCGAACACCTACACACCGACATATAGCGCAACATCATGCGACAACAGTATATAATTATGAGAGGCAGAGTGTCCCAAGCAGTCATTGCAAGTAGGATATGCGGACCCATATGAGTGGAGCCCCACACTGTTGACTTTACAGCATTGCTTTCGCTCGTGACTGCGGGTTCTACAACTGTCAAAAACGATTAGACACCGACTGAAAATGTTACATTTATACGAATGAACGAATCTTTTCTAGGCGATACGGTACATTCAGAGATGCCGTGACTGAATGTGGGCAACGCAGCTTCTGATATAAATCAGGGCTTGTGATGCCCGATCTTGTATTGAATCAGATTTGTAAGTCGAACACTCGTTTGTGTTTTTGTACCAATTTGTTCCTTCTTTACCTACCAGGCAACGCCAAGGAGAAGTCGCACATCATGTCCATCCAGCGACAACTGGACCAGCTCACCGTCGCCATGAAGTCTGCTGTCCTGCTCTCCGAGCGGCACATTCAGTAATTTCTCCCGAAGTAGATCCCTAATGTTTACGATAGATGAGGAATTGCTAAACAGAAACGTCGTCTATGCGCTACACTGAATGGCAGATACAGCTGCTCCTGGGAATGCTGTTACTTTTTGCCTTTTTAATTGTGTTGTCTTATACTTATCAAAAAAGTATTAGCTAAAATTGTCGAAAAATTGAATCCAATTTGTGTACCTTATTTTATAACAGACGTGTTTTTCGATGCATATTACGAATCTGCAAACCGTTTTTGGCGGTCGGACTTACGTTTTGAAATGTATGACATTGAAGTGCCCATTGTTTTTCTATGGGAGAAAATACCTGGCGATGGCAGAGTCTAATGGACAACCTTTTAAATAGGTTTTTATTGTAACCAAACCTAACCCAACCCAACCTAACCTTATCTCAGCTAACCCAACCTATCTTAACCTAACCTGAACTAACCTAACCTAGATGTTGTCCATTACTCTGTGCCATAGCCGGGTATTTTCCCCCATAGGAATATAATGGGAACTTCAAGGTCATATATCTCAAAAAGTAGGTCCTACCGCCAAAAACAGTTTGTGGATTCGTAACCTGCATCGAAAAACACCTCAAATAAAAGAAAAAAGATCTAAAATTTAGATGCAATTTTTCGACAATAAAACCAAATATTATAAGTTATCAATGTAACAATATATTGACCACGATCATGTGAAGATCAGCTCAAGTTAAATATTGATCACGGAACGTTCATCGATAAAAATATGTAGTTAGTTGATATGTTCAAGAAAACGCGGATCCCAACGCGTTACGCGTCACTAGCACCATTAATGTGTCCTCATGTAATTTTCCTTCAGAGAACTGCCAATTATTGTTCTGGAACACATAACTGAAGCATTCCTACACCACTATTTAAATCAACAATGCAAAATAAGAGTCAAGGCAACTCACTTTGATTTTATTATAGTGTTGCCGTCAGGGTGTTGCTTCAAACACTTGGTATATACATAACCCATAAAAATCTGATCATATATTTTCGATGAAATTACGAAAAAAAGTTGATGAGTAATATTGATGAAACTTGACGCAAGCAGCGATCCAATGAAATTTCTAACCTTTGCGTACTTTCCCTTTTATACTCCAACTGGTGGCACTTTATTCTGTTTTTTCTCTTCTTTCCCAACTTCGCGTTGATCCTGCGTTGGTACACCTGCGTTTCTATGTACATACTGTGTGTCCCTTCTTTCTTCCTCTGTGAGCTCGTTTTTGTAGTAGAAAACGGAGTCTTAATCTATTGAATATACTTTCAACGAAATTCCCAACGAATTAATGTATCCATTGACCTCAGCGTATACTTATTATTGTTATTTGTTCATGTACGAGAAGGTACGGCAACTCCTTGTTAGAGAACGGGCTTCAATAGATGAAGGCCAGTAAGATTTAATTTATTACGATGGAACCTTCTCAAGCTCTACTTACTTTACTTACTCACGAGCGTTTGTACTTGCGGTGATTCTTTTCATGCCATCGTTCAAAGAGCGTCAAAAAATAATCGAACGCTTTCCACTAATCAATATTTTCACTATTTTTTCTCTTTTATCCGAGTGTTTATATAATTTGATCCTAAACTTTTCATCGCTTAGAAGTACGTATTGGACCTCAACGCGTCATGTGTCTCGTTGAGAACCTTCCAACATGGCATGAATGTTACCAAAATATTTTTAGATGTTTCATTTTGTAATAATGCCCGCATTGAAGACTAGTTCAGTTTCAAAGTATCAGAGTTCTCTGAGTGCGGACGGTCCGTATAGCTCTCGCGGGCCATAAGCCTTGCGTGAATCGGCCTCTGCGTGCGGTTCCGTTAATACACACGGACCATCCGGCTTGCTAACGGCTTCGGATAGCGTGGGGATCCTTCCTTAAGCGCCACAAACTAAGTCGTTGCCAGTTTCCAAAAACCAAGTGTCATGCCGGATCTCTCATTGAAGAACAGATGATCAAATCACGATATTATTAGAATACTACTAGATATTTCTAGAAACCAGACTTTGTTCGCACAATACAAATATAAACTTCAGAGAATACTAGTTGAAGTGACACAGACAAACAGTTATCTCTATCCTATACAGTGGACAACATTAGAGAACAAACATGAGCGTTAAGTATACATTCCAGCGGTGACTCAACCAAGTTACAAACGTGCGCGACGCAAATCGAGCAGCAACACGTATGACAGGCAGTAGCGCACACAGCGGCGTAAGCCTACGCGCTAGAGAGGAGACTGCGGTGCAACGCACCCAGTAGTCGTAGGCCTTCTGGGACATTAGGGGCGACTATGCTGTTTCGGTGAGCGGGCACCTGGCGCGGCGTGACACAAAGTTTAAAGCGTTTAGTGTTTCTCATGCATTGAAGCAGCTCTTCTCTATTGCATGCAAGACTATACGAAATGCTTCTATGCGCCACTTGTTATACAATACAGGGAAATACATAATTGTTACTGCTCCCTTTCTTATTAGTTTAGGTAGGATGTCTATGGTTGAGTAAATTTTCTAGCTGAAGTACACAAATACCGTACCTATACGAGTAACGGCTAGTACAGTATTAGCAAAGTCGCTCACGAATTGCGCAAACGCAATGATTGATATTTACGCAATGTTGTTTGCCGATGATAATTAAATAATTCGCAAGTCCAAGTATTTTACGTATTATATTGCTATTTACCGTAGTTGGTCTACTTTTGTAGTCCACAGTGCGAAGCATAATCGTATTATTTATACAGGAAATTGGAACGATGTAGGAACAGTATATAACGCTATCTCGACACTCAACCGTAATTTCATTCCTAACGGCAGTTCAACCGTCGATGAATTTGAATAACGAACAAGTGATGAAATAACGAGGCCACAATTTCATATCCATCCGATTTTTAGTTCGAGTGCGGCCCTGTAAGCAAATCGTATGGATTGCGAGCGATAGTGTCCTTCCACTTACTATGATTTTTCACCAAAATGGAGTACTGCTTAAGCTTCTTTCGTTTTTTATACTCCCATTCATTATTATTTTTTTATGCGCTGCCTCTTCTTTTCTGGTTTTAGTGTCGTATTTATCTACTGTCTCTCTAGTTGACATACTGCAGGTTTCTTCTCTACTTTTCTCTTTGGATTCTAGCGTATGCTTTGTCATTTACAATTTCCTTATCGTCCTGACAGGTTTTACATCGTCAGCAACTCGAAAGACGTGTTCGACAAGGTGGCCACCGCCAGCTCTGTGTGGCCACAGAAACATAAGCAAAGATTTTCTGTAAAGGTAGATATTTCTTTAAAAAATATTTACCTCCGCCAAGGAGGTTATGTTTTCGTTGTGTTTGTCTGTCTCTCTGTCTGTCTGTCACCAAGATAACTCAAAAATTTATGAACCGATTTCGATGAAATTTACAGGGATTATTAGGTATGTTAGGAGGAACAGATGATTAACTTTTGGTGAAGATATGTTCATCTGTATGTTTGTCTGCCTCATTTTTCTCAATGTCATAACTCAAAAAGTTATGGATGGATTTTGATAAAATTAACACGAGTTGTTAGGTATATAACAAAGAGTAAATGATCAAATTTTGGTAATGATCTGTTTGTTCATTCGTTCGTTTGTCACTGTTTATAATTTTATGCTTGTTAGCACAATAACTCAAAAAATAATAAACGAATCTTTATGAAATTTATAGGAATTGTTAGTCATGTTAAAAGACATAATTGATTCAATTTTGGTGCAGATCGGTTTGTTCGTTTGCATGTTTGACTCATGTTTGTCATTACGTTTGTTAACAGTATAACAAGCTGTTATTACAGTCAAAAGGCAAAAGTGATTAGATTTTGGAGTTTATACAATAAAAATTATGGTTTCAGAGCCAATTTAAATTTTTTGCTACCGTTGCCTCACTTGGCGGAGGTATGCGCTCTCAGAGTGCTCTAGTGCTACAGTTGCGGCATATTTATTTTTTATTGCTGTTAACCTAAGCAAAATTAACCTGTACTACCTGTACTTCTGGCCCCTTTTCCCCACGGTCCGGAGGCTGGTACTCGAATAGTCCAGGCTCTTGAGGGTGGGGGATGTCTGTGTGCATTTCTCTTTTACAGCTCTACCATGCAGTTTCCTGTGCCATTTGATGAGGACATTCAAAAAAGTTGGAGAGAAATTTCGCACCATGTACATTTTTGAGGGGGGCATTGGAGGCGGTTGTGAGATAAAAATGATCAATTATTGTGGACCTATTGTTCTGAAACTTGCTCAGAATATGTATTTTTGAAAAAAAAAACACATTTTGCCTCAACAATCTTTTTTATTGGAGCCTTAGTTCTTTTAGAAAAGGGGTAATATGTATAAATATATATATGTATTTTTTTGAAATTTTAAAAGGCTGGGACTCAATGAGTTTTCATGCTAGAAAAAAAAAGGAAAAATGACAGTTTTGGAATCCTTAATACATTCCTAACAAAACTATAGAGCTGGATTCTTCATTTTCTATTTCGTTGCGATCGCTAACTATAATATAGGGAAAAAAAGGATTTGGCTTTGAGCTGTGATAGAAAATATATTCTAGCATGAAAACTCATTGAGTTCTATTCTTTTGAAATTTCCGAGAAATACATATATATTTACATAAGATAATTTAAGCACCCACCTCCATGCCCCCCCCCCTCATACATGTACCAAGTGCAAAAATTCTACAAATTTTTTAATGTCAACATATGGAATAGCAAAATACATAGTGGAGTTGTACAAAGGAAATGCACACCGACACTCCCCCCTTCCCCCAGAGCCTGGACTATTACAGGGATAGACGCAGTGTAGCCTTCACGAGGTATGGTGACCGATTCTGACCATGTGCTATACTCAGCTTGATCATTAGTTTACCTATACCCGTTTCACACGGTGGGTCGCGCGTCCTAAGGCATACCCTCTTTCGCTCTCTTGCATCCTGTCAAGGAGGACATGCCCCGCTGTACACTGCATGGTAATTTTGGTAGCATATTTTTCTGAGTACAGGGAATAAAAAGGGTAGCAGAAGCACGATTAATCATGAAATAGTGCAAGAAAGGGGTACGTTTACTTCATTATACAAAGGTTCTTGCCATTGGCTGAAGAAATGTTCATGGCACTTTGAGTAAATACTAGAGTTCAGTACTGTAAAAACCATTTGAGGTTTTTATATATCAAGTTGCGTTCTTGACGTATCATTCTATCATGGAAAATTTTATTATAGAATGGTTTTCAGTGGCGTGAATACATCTTGTTAGAGGAGAGAAGATGCATGACGTAGCGACCTATTGACCAAATGCTCAGTTTAACTGAGCAATGCAGTGTATATTTGATCTTCTAGAACCCAACTGTCTCTCCCCACTACCTTTATATTGTGATTTGCTGAATTGTCTGAATCATGCGCATAACTTTTCCAATCCGGGAATCACATAGTGTAATGTAGTTTGCATCAGTAGCATCAAGGAATGTTCGGCTTCACCTTTTAGCGCCTTGTTTATGTTTTCAAAGCTAATTTTATGGTCGATATGTACCAAATCCATGCCGTGAAGCTCAAGTATTTTAGTCACCCACACTCACATGTCGGGCACTGCTCCGCTTCGTGCATGTGGAAGCGAACGCGGTGACATGATGGAGGGCAACGGTCATGTTCCTGGGACACGTCCGCGGACAAGACTCCTCCGTGTGGAACGGTTAGGCTGCATCTGTACAGTGTACTTGGGAAGTTGCTACGTAGTTGCAGTTTTGACATCTGCAGAAGGGGATATTCTGGCATATCCTTTCTCTGTCAAACTGCCGATGGGCCGCACATCCTCGTGACAACCTTAGTACACTATAGCAATGGTAGCCACCAGGGAGTAATAACGGGAGAAGCAGACAGACACACGAAGAAAAAGAGCGCGCGTGAAATGACGTTTCTTTTCGGACCAAGCAGCTGCAACACACGCTCAACATTATGAGAACAAAATGATAGTATTATCAATATTGAAGTGCTCTACCTATGCTTGTCTTACAGAATGTAGTACTAGTACTTCGTGAGTGCATCTTATAAGTAACATGTATTGTATATGCTTTTTAAAAAAATAATATTCAGGAAAACGGCTGCTTGGTCCAAAAAAAAGTCATTAACCCGCGCGTTCTTCGTATGTCGGTGTGTGTGGTTCTCCCGTTATTATTACTCCCCGATTGTCACAATTGACTGCCACTTGGACGTTACCTCCGCCAAGGAGGTTATGTTTTCACTGGGTTTTTTTACCTGTCTGTGTGTCTTCCTCTTTGTCTGCCACTAAGATAACTAAAAAAGTTACGGACGGATTTCAAAGAAATTTACAGCATTGTAGATATTTTCGGTTTCACTGCCCGTAAAATTATGAAACCAGAATACACGTTTCTAATGCAGTGTTTTATGCTCTTTCCAAATGTATGTATATTCTTTCGAGAAATAAAAAATGAAAATGTTATGAGCACTTAAAGATCGACTTTTCCTATGTATTTGTTAAGAAACGCAATAATCGATTTTCCTCTGATTTTTCTGTTAATACTAAATAAAGTCAATATAGCTAGTGAAGAATGTGCTAGCCTAACCTAACGTTTTCAGTTCAGATATGTGCCCATGAAATATTAAACAATCCTATATATTTCTGAATAAATATTCATTACTTTTTCATTTTTATTTCTCGAAAAAATAGATTACGTTTTCGGAAAGAGCGTAAAAAACGGCATTAGAAAAATGTATTGTGCATGGCTTTATAATTGTGCGGGCAGTCAAACAGAAAAGACTCGGGATTGTTACGTAGGTATGCTAGAAGAAACATTTGATTAACTTTTGGTGAATAACCGTTCATCCGTTTGTGTGTCTCATTTTTCTTATTGCCGTAACTCAAAAAGTCATGGCCGGACGGATTTTTATGAAGTTTGCATTAGTTGTTAGGTACATTATATACGGGGAGTAAATGACTAAATTTTTTAGATTATCTGATTTTTTGTTAGTTGGTCGCTGTGTTTAATTTTACGATTGTAAGCACAATTACTAAAAAAAGTTATGAATGGATTTTTATGAAATTTCCAGGAATTGTTAGCGATATGAAAAGACATAAACGAGTAAAATTTTGTGATGATCGGTTGGTCTGTTTGTGAGTTTGACTAATGTTTATCAGAATGTTTCTTTGCAACACAATTCAAAAAGTTATGAACGGAACTTTAAGAACATTACAAAAAACTCTTAATACTGTTAAACGGCACGAATGATTAGATTTTGGTTTTGATACAAGGGAAATCTTGCTTTCAGAACCAATTTTAATTTTTTGCCGCAGTGCCCTGCTTGGCGGAGGTATGTCCGCTCAGAGTGTTCTAGTTGCTATGTTTATGCAGAGGTGTTTTCTTCCTCCGTACAATAATTGTACTGTACCTTGTTTTCCTCTTTGGTGCATTGTTCCTTGATTCTTGTCAGACGATGCACACCTGCCAACTGCGACTTTTTAGCATAAATTCCTTGATAAAATATATATATGTATATATATATATATTGCTTCTGAGCTTTACTGAGCGTAAATTGGAATGTACCATGGACCCCTGTCTGAGTGATTACAGCGGTTAAGCCAATACCCTGATAATAGCAAAAATGATGGCATATATATCTCCGTTAGTTGCAAATATCCTCGATAGATGCTATTGGTGCATTTCATTTCATTAACCGCCAGCATACTCATTTAGATGTCGTCGGTGGTCTCTTGCACTCCAGCTAGTGATTGGTTAATTCTTCAATAGCTGAAGTATTTTGCATTCCATTCATAGCTCCTATTTTTTTATAGCTAGTACTGCTTGTTGCTTGTACTCCATTTATCGCTAAAATGTGTGGTCCATTCGGAAAACTGTCTGTTTCACTAAGTTACTTTCCAATGTTCTATATTAAGGGCTCACTACGAATATACCTGACTCAGTCAAGACAACGAGTCAGTCACAGTAGAGGGTTCCAGTGTCCATACACTGCACGCGCTAGTGTCACGCCAATATTATGTTGATTGCAAGCACATATGTATCGAGATTTTTGGAAGCTTACAATGCTTATCCATAGCTGCCATAAATTTTTAAATTTTTACTTTTCAGTTCATAGATTCTTGGTATCCCCGCAATGAGAGCCGCTTGGAAAAAGTCTTCCGCCCCTGTTCCACCCAGCGCTTCTTCATTTACCACCTGCTGCCAGACGAGGACGCGGTTATGTATTTGGACACGGATATAATGTTCCTTCGCTCACCTGAATTTCTCTGGGACGAGTTCAAGTCATTCGACTCAACCCAACTGGCTGCTGCAGCTCCGCCTATGTTCGAACACCATCTGCGACATCCGGTAGGTGTAATTCCTGTCCTTGATTGCTGTAAATTGAGTCGCTGGTTACTTCCATTCCAGTCCCTAGTTGTTGTAAATTTTAACCGGAGTAGGTGTAAGTCCTGTACGCAGTAAGCGTGAGTCAGTCACTAGCCACCACAAACCCTGACTATTGCAGTCGCAAAGTCTACTCATAGAAGGTGCCAGTCATGCTCCAAGTTGGTGCACGATCTCACTCTGGTTGGTGCAGGTTGTCGCTCTGGTTGACGTAAGTTCTCTTTCTTGCAAGGGCAAATTCGCTCTCTCATTCTCTCTGGTTGGTGCAAGTTCTCTTCGTCTCTCTGGCTAAAGTGTTTTCTATTGCTGGAGCTTACCTTTGGAATGATCTTCCAGCTCCGATACACGATGCCACTGATTTCAATCAGTGTACCGAAATGACACTGTCGCATTTTAATAATTCCGAATAGTTGTGCCAAAAATTAGCTCAACAAACGCAGCAGTCACTCGCTCTAGGCAAAAATTTCAGCTATCAGTATCTTTTCTCTCCTAAAAATAATAATGTTTCTTATATATCAATAGTATTTACATCACGTTTAGTTATGCACCGCAAGTTTATGCCACTAATTCTATTCAAATGATGATTTTTTACATGTCTAGAACAAAAAAAAAAAAACATAATAAACCAGCAACTTCCTTTTCAAAGTTATTTTCATGTACAACGTGCGGACTACCCATTGGAGTAAATCTCCTGGCTGTCAATTTTCTCCCCACGTTAGCCTGAAGACAGAATACCTCAGGGTGATGCACCCTTAACGTGTTACGCACTGCATCCTGATGAGACAATGTATTTTGTTTCATTGTATTTAAACATGCCTGCAATACCAATCAAGTAAGACTTTGATGGTCCCAAAGGACCATGATACGCATATAATTCTTGCCGATTACATGTAGCGAAGTGATAGTGTAAGAGTCAAGTTAAAATTTGTAAGACTCATCGTATCTCTAGCTGTTATACATGTGTCTCTTTTAACTCTGAACTTTGTTATTTTTGTTATACATGGTTGAAAAGTGTTAAACCAGCATGTCTACTCAAGACTGAGCTACTTGTATCATATCTAACCCATGAACACTGACTGCCCACTAGTGTAAGGCTACGGGCCGAATGTAAAGTTTTTTTCCCTGTGTTATCATTATGAATATTGTCTTTGAGAATGAATCTCCCGAGGTTCTGCGTCCATATTATATTGGGCACAGCATCCAGATGAGAACAATGAATGCGTTTTCTTTGTTTGTTTGTTGCAAGTTCTTTTTCTGGTTGGGGCACGTTCTTTCCTTGGTTGGTGCAAGTTCTCTCTCTACTGTCTTTCATCGTTGAATATCTTATACAGTGTACAAAACCCTGCAACACTCCGCCTGTATGATGGTAGATTCAGCAAACCATTCTCAGCACGAAGCCTACTGGCTAAACTAACAAGTCTGTTCAGCAGACACAAGTGACACACACCAGCCGAAGACCGGTGAACAATAGTACTCTCCATAATGCTCCAAGAGCGAGAGCGGGCAATGTGACCAAGTCCAAATTTAGTCTGCTCCTTGTGTCCACCCGTTTCTTGTCTGCCAGGCCTAGATGACTGGTTGCTTTAATAGAAAACATAATTACCTTAACCTAGGAGGTTATGTTTTCATCGGGTTTGTTTGGCTCTTTGTCTGTCTATCCTCAAGATAAATCAAAAAGCTTGGACCGATTTAGACGAAATTCACAGGGATTGTTAGGTATGTTAGGAGGAACAGATGATTACCTTTTGGTGAAGATCCGTTCATCCGTTTTTTGTTTGTCTGCCTCATTTTTCTCAATGTTGTAACTCAATAAGTTATCGACCGATTTTTACGAAGTTTTCATGAGTTGTTGGGTATATTATGAAGAGTGTATGAACAAATTTTTGCAACGATCCGTCGGTGTGTTTGTTCTTTTGTCGCTGTTTTTATTTTTATGCTTGTTAGCACAATAACTCAAAACACAAAAAATTTATTTATATGAAATTTATAGGAGTTGTTAGTCATATTAAAAGGCCTAAATAATCAAAATTTGGTGCAGATCGGTTTGTTCGTTTGTATGTTTGACTCATGTTTGTCATAGTGCTTGTTAGCAGCATAACTCAAAAATATTATGAACGGATATTCAAAAAAATTACTGAAACTGTTAACACTATTGAAGAACACAAATGATTAGATTTTGTTGTTGATACAAAAAAATCATAGTCTCAGAACCAATTTAAATTTTTCGTTACTGTTACCTTGCTTGGCAGAGGTATGCGCTCTCAGAGTGCTCTAGGTTAGGCTACGACTTTCTAGCGTGCTCAATGTTTGGCAGAGAATCCTCTACAAGCACATCGGCTTCAACGCTGGCGTGTTTCTCTACAACCTCACGAGGATGAGAAGCTTTCCAGGCGGGTGGGAGAAGAGCATCCTCTCAGTATTCAACGGCCACAAGTTCATACAAGAAGATCAAGCGGCTCTGAATTTCCTGTTCGATAATGTGAGTGTTGTGTGTTTTATTAACTACAATATCTTGGATCTGTATTTTTCTTTACTTTAAATAAAGCGCGAGGATCAAACTACTTCAAATTTATGGTTCGGAAGTACATCATTTCAATGTGCGTTAGGGCATATTGGTTTTGCTCGAATTACATAGCGACTGCAATTGACCAATTATCTATGTATAGGAACACAAAATTGATTTCGCCAGTCCTTTATTTAGTTCGTAGGAACAATTTCATTGGTTGCCTCAGCTGGAGCTAGTTCTTTCGCACAACTATTTGTGCGTCCACCATACTTCTTTCCTACTTCGGAGTTCTAATAATTGTTTTATGTTGCTATGCCTCTACTGTATAAATTATTCGTTCTCACGGACGGCCATCTTACTTGCAAAATGTCCTCATTTACCTGATGTACGACAAAGCTCCTATAAGCGTCCTTCGCTTCAAGATACAGCTGAATCAGGTAGTATAAAGGTCGAATTTAACTCACATCCGAATATTATTATGTCTGCAGCGTGTGTTAAATTCTCATAGTATTGAGATCAAGCTTGTTGCTGATTTTATTCTAGTAGGACCCTCTTGAGCATGCATTCTGTTTAGTTAACGTCATTTACAAAATTCAGGTTTCACTTGGGTGTGCAGCGTACCTTATTTAAGCCTAAAATGACCTAATTTGATAGAATCTACTTCGCAAATCGCACACGAAAGCAGTTAACTTGCCTGTTGCAGATACGTTCATTGTAAGTTTTTGTGACTCTTAACTGTTCACAGAAGAGAGAATATGCTAAAGAGTGGGTAGGAACACTATAAGATATTGTAATTCTTCAAGAAGACGAAATTTTCAATGGCTGCATAAAGTGAGAATGTCAAAAATAATGGCAAATAGTCTGCATTTGACAGCCGTTTATTTTTCTTAGCGGTAAGCGTGATTGTGGCTGAGGATATATCCCTTATTGAATTCTTCTCAACCCGCAAGCTATAGAAATCAGCAAAACAATTTTTGGGGCAACTAAAACTCCTATGAGGGATTTTTTTTGGCAGTTCGTCTTCTGACTTGGAATGTCGAGAAACACAGCGCGGCTAATGCCATGCACTTCTGAAAACCCGGTAATGAATTGTAACCCACGGAATTTTCGGCGCAGTCAAGGGACTCAAACCCGCGCCGCAATCGTACAAGACCATATACAGCCATATATCTCATTAAACTTCTGAATGCAGATATCACTGTGTTACATAACCTCATGCAGTTGTATATACAGCCCGAGCAGAACTTCTCGAGTGAGGCTCGGACCTAACACTGCTTCGTATCTTGACTGGTGCTGAAACAGTGAGTTTTTCAAGCAAAAAAAAAAAAAAAGAACTTCATACTGCTGCACAACAAGAATTAATGCTATATTTTCCAAACTGTAATTGTTCTGGCTCATGTCCTTGATATTTTGAGCATAAAGTCGAGCTACAACCGCGGTGGACGCAGTGCCATACCTCGATCTAGCAGTATAGTAAGAGGGTCCCAAAGTTTAATGCTCTACGGCCCGCCGGTAAAAACACCGTGAAGCGCACGGAACAATCTTCGCCATTGAAATGGCATCAACTTAGTATATTACCTACTGAATTAGTATTGTAGATATAGTATGAACTTTTTTCTTGTCCACGTAGAAGTTTGTTAAGGAATATTCGATTAATTAATGTTATTTTATTCTTTTATTCATTTGTTAAGAAAGAAGGTAGCTCAGCTACTAATTAATAGCACCCCTGGGATGATTTTAGAACAATGAGCAGCAATGCAACAACTCTCTAACGCAAAATGCGCACAACCAGCTAAAACTTTCAGGCTGCACGCACATTCAGTTACGTTGAAGCAACGTCAAATGGTTCAATATCTCGTGGCTGAAATAATGTACTGCGAACAAGGAACTAAGCAGCAGCGGATATATATATCAGTGAGAATTTTGCGCTTTTCAATAATTTGTATTTTAACTAGCAGCTTTCTAGCAATAGAGATTTAATTTTAATTTTGGTTTTATCTAACTTTTGGGTTATAAGGAACTGTTAAATAGCAAGCAATAGCAGGCATTAGAACGGCGGTTTGTCTTCTATAGAAGGGCGCCAATTCTCATCACAGAAAGTATGATCGGCCACTTCAATACTCACCAGGCTGGTAGCGGCCCTCACAACAGTCTTGGTGGCCCTCAAGAGGAAAATGAACGTTAAGCACGCCGACTGGCCCAGCCCGCAGCAAATTCCTTTAGTAGATAATAAAGGAAAAGGGGTCAAAGCAAGTCCTGACCCAAGGGCAGTCGACTAATGTTCAGTAACAGACGACCTAGGAAAGCTGCTAGACAAACGCTAGGTCAAGCTTTGCATAGTAATGAATAGTTTAAGTACAATGGAATAAGGGTAATTATTGTTGATAATTGGTAAATAATACATTCATTTATTTCTCAAGTTCAAGTTTAAATTATTTAATTTACATTTTAATATTAATTAATTAATGTTCAAAGAGAAATATTTAAGTTGATTAATTAACAGCGAAAATTAGGAAAATATTTTCTTCAATTAAAATCAAGGAGCCGACTGTATCTCCCCCCCCCCCC
>LQNS02278080.1:5331352-5342461 GCA_001587735.2 Parhyale hawaiensis
GATGAGTTCAAGTCGTTCGACTCAACCCAACTGGCTGCTGCGGCTCCGCCTATTTTCTTACACCATATGCGACATCCGGTAGGTGCAAGTCCTGTCTTCGTTTGCTGCAGGTAGCGTCGCTGGTTGGTACGATTCTATCCCATCATTTGTTTAAATCTTGGCCGGTGTAGGTGCCAGTCCTACGCGGTAAGCGTAAGTCAGTCGCTTCTCTACTTAAGAAGTTGTCAGGTCTACTCGTAGTAAGTGCCTGCTCTAAGTTGGTGCAAGCCTGTCCCTAGTAAATTCAAATGCCTTTCCTGGACGGTGAAAACCATGTAGGCTTTGTGGATGTTGCAAATCCAGTCCTTGAAGGTGCAAATTATGATCCCTTGTTGATTTAGACAAGTTCCTCGCTAGTAGGGCAGGTTCTTTCTCGGGTTGGCGTAAGTCCTTAATTTCACTTTTTCTGTGCAATTTTTCTCTCTAGTTGTAGCAAAGTTTCGCTCTGAATGGTGCAAGTTCGCCCACTTGTTAATGCAAGGTCTCTCTCCGGTTGGAGTAAGTTCAATCTCTGGTTCATGTATATTCTCTTTCTGGTTGGTGCAGGTTCCCATTCTCTCTGGTTGGTGCAAGATTTCTCTCTGCTTAAAGGAAGTTCTCCCTCTGGTTTGAGTGAGTTGTCTCCTGGTTGGTGCAAATTCTGCCTTCGGTTGATGCAAGTTCCCTTTATGGTTGATGAAACTTTTCTATCTCTCTTTCTGGTTGGTGCAAGTTCTCTCTCTTTGCTTCTGTTTCTGGTTGAGGTAAGTTCATTCTCTAACTGGTGAAAGGTCTCTCTCTCTCTGGCTGGTGAAAGTTGCCTCTCTGGTTGGCGCAATGTATCTCCCTGCTTGTTGCGCGTGCTCGCAAGCGATGGTTGGTGAAAATTCTCTCTCTGGTTCGTAAAAGTTTTCCCTATGACTCGTCTAAATTCCGTCTGGTTGCTAAAATTCCAGTGTTTGGTTGGTGCAAGTCACAGCTGTGTGAGGGTGCGAGCTAATTCATTTGTCGGCATCATCTTGGCCTGTCTTTGATTGATGCAAGTCTTATCCCACATTAGTACCAGCACTCGTACCGAAAAAACGTACTCGAAGCTATAAAAATAATGATTGGTAAAACCTTTCTCTGCATTTTGACTGCAGATGTACCAGGAAGCAAAGAGTGTACGGGAAGACTCAAAATGGCATTAAAATAAAATTTAGATGCGACCGCAAGTTGGCGAATGATGTCACAGGCACGAGTTGTTGTATTTTAGGGTGGGACCTCAGGCCTTCGTAAAGTGGGATTTAAATCTTAACAAAAATATAAATAGTGTTATATTCTCGATGCAAGAGAAACCTTAGGAACAGTTATTGCTTAAACTTTCTGTATTGACGACAACCATTTTACCATGTTATGTGTATGGGTGCAGCTCAAGTAGCTGGTTTGAATATCTTACTGAATGTACAAAAGCAGGCAATACACCGCGTTTGGGATTGATTCACAAATCATTCTCAGTACAAAGACTACTGACTGGCTAAGCTAACAAGTCTATTCAGCAGACGCAAGTTACTCGCAGCAGCTGAAGAGCAGACCGGTGAGCAATAGTACTTAAATACTCCAACGTTGAAAACTGGAACGAACAATTATACCAGATCAGAACCTATAGTATTCTATATTTCTTGTCTGCGGCGCCCAATTGACTTGTTGCTTCAAAAGAAATAAGATTTAGGTGCTAACGCTGCAGTTGGCTCAATATTTTTTACAGAGAACCCTCTACAAGCACATCGGCTTCAACTCTGGCGTGTTTCTCTACAACCTCACGAGGATGAAAAACTTTCCCGGCGGGTGGGAGAAGAGCATCATCTCCGTATTCAACGACTACGAATTCATTAAAGAAGATCAAGCGGCTCTGAACTTCTTGTTCGATAATGTGAGTGTTGTTAGTAATATTTACTAAAATATTTAAGTTCTGTTTCTGCTTCAAGCTAATTTAGATTTTATGCTCGATAGTATGTTATTTAAAGTGCACAATGACTATGCCCGGGGATATGTTGGTTCTGCTCATCAAGTAAAACAACGACCGAAAAGGACCAACTCGTAGGTGCACATAACTGATTTTGCCAAGTCTTTATTAAGTCGTTTCTTCAGTACAATGTCATTGATTACCTTAGCTCGAGTTAGCTTTTGGGGACAATTATTTTGTGCCCACCTTACTTCGTGTTTCCTTTGAAGTTCTAATAGTTATCTTTTCTTCGCCTGTGCCTCTACTGTATAATCATTCGTTCTCATGGCTGGCTATCGTACTTGGAAAACTTGTTCATTTACCTGATATACAACATAGCTCTTAAGCTTCTTCCCGATTCAGTACACGCCTGAATAATGTGGTTTACAGTTGGAATTTAACCCACGTTCGAATATTATTTATGTCAGTAGCGTGTGTTATATACTCCTTGTCTAGCGGTCAAGCATGTTACTGATTTTATGCCAGTAGGTCCCTCTTGAGAACGTGCTTTGTACAGTTAACGTCATGAGCAGAATTGAAGTTTCACTTTGGTGCGCAACGTACATTATAGTGTAACCCTAAGCTAACCAACGAAGGGCCCGTCTGATGTAGATGCAAGATTATTTATAAGTTTCTGTGACTCCTATCTGATCATGGCAGGAAGAATAAGCTGAAGGATGAGTAAAAACAACACAAAATATCGTAATTCTTCATGAAAACGAGTTTTTCAATGGCTATTGACCGTCCGGCAGGAAAAAATAGAATGACAATAAATTTGCATTTGACAGCTTTCTATTTTTATTGCTGTGAATCTTGATTTTATGCATCCCTTACGGAATTCGTGACCCCTAGAAGCTAAATCCGCAAAGCAGCTCTTGGGGCAACCGAAGAGCCTACCAATCACGAATTCTTTCTTGCAGTTTGGCTTCCGATTTGAAATGTCGAAAGAGACAGCGCGGCTAATACTATGAATTCCCAAAAATCCAGAGCAGAGTTGGAAGCCACGAAAGTTCCGGCACAGGACAACGATTTTTCTCATTTCGACTTCTGATTGCATGCATTTATCACTGAGTTTTTCGTAGCATCTCACAATCGTCTACAATCTGAGTAGAAATTTTCGGATGAGGTTGGGTACTCATACAGCTTCGTAGCTTGACTGCGCCTGCATTAGGTAGGAGTCAGGAGTGTACGTCTTTCTTAAGTGCCCCCTTGTGCTGTTGTGCAATATGTTTTCCAGCAAAATAAATACAAATAAATATATATATATATATATATATATATTTCACCCTGCTGCTCGACAAGATGAAACGTTATGTTTTGCCAGAGTGTAATTGTTGTTCTAGCTAATATCTTTGGTATTTTAAATCTAAATTCAAATTACAGATATTGCAGGTGCAATACAACCTTCTGAGTAGGATCTGTATTACAAGCGAGCGGTGTGAATAATTCAAATTTTCATCATTTTTGAAGACCAGATGGACTGTACTCAACGAAAATACATGTCGGCGCTGTAGAATTTAGATGAAATTGCAGCGATAATCAACTTTTTTCTTTCCATCACAGAATCCGCAGTATTTCTACGAGCTGGGGTGTGAGTGGAACTTTCGCAACCTCTTCTGCCGTCCCCAGGATGCGGTAAACTGCCCTGCAGCGCTCACAGAAGGAGCTAAGATCGTCCACGGCATTACAGATTCTTTCAGGAAAGAGCCCAAGATAACGGTAAGCTCGAGCACTGATTAAAGGTAATGCGTAGTACATACACAACAGCAGAAAGTGTCCGTTTCAAGTAATCAAGCAAGGTGGCTCATTTTTCCCACGTTGCAATCATCTGTACATGAAAGAACAGTTCCTACAATATCGACATTTCAGTGATACTTCCTTCATGCAGGCAGTTGTTAGGCAAAGTCTGTTTAGTCACCTACTGACCTGCCACCTCAAATTTGAATTCATGTTGTCCCACTAGTTATATGAGAACGAGGTAACTTGACCTGCTCTGAGTAATCAAGTACTAAGGATACTCAACTTGGAGTTCACAGAAGTGAATTGGGATCACATGTTAACAAGGTCCAGAAAGATGAACGAGGCAAGAAGAAACGAGAACAACCAAGTCGATGAGGTAGCTCTGCTATAGCAGGCAATCCATATTAATAACACTTATTCTTCAGTTATGGCGCCAACATGTACAATAACAGTTACCCCAAATGAGGTGACTGCCTGTTATGTGTATCAACCGCGATTTACGAAGAAACATGTCAGTAACTATGTAATTTCAAGTAACATGTATTGCTGTCTCTCTCATAAAGTCATGTGACGCAGGTAGCCATTAAGTGGTGAAACACAGGCACCCACGAAGTGATTATGCGCAGGCACCCATGAAGTGATGATATGTAGGCACCCATGATGACTTGTGATGTAACGTAGGTACCGATGAAGTGAGGCAACGTAGGAACCCAAGACGTGACCTATTATACGCAACCATAAATTGATGTACCGCTTACAATCATG
Organism: Parhyale hawaiensis; assembly: GCA_001587735.2. Classification (NCBI taxonomy): domain Eukaryota; kingdom Metazoa; phylum Arthropoda; class Malacostraca; order Amphipoda; family Hyalidae; genus Parhyale; species Parhyale hawaiensis. The sequence goes on from LQNS02278080.1 coordinate 5,335,860, forward strand.
AAGTATCGTAATATACCTAGGCAGTCATGAGAAATAACATGGACAACCATGATGTGCAGATTGAGCTGGTTCCATTAGTGAAGGGTTGTTTCAGCACCAAAATGTCGTGTTTTACGATCATTTTACGGCTTTCCTGGTATCTTTGCCCCATGGTTAATCATACGTGTTTAGGTCATGGCTTCCAATGCGGTCTGCCACTTGTGCTGAAGGATCTGCCTGAATGTTGCGTTCAAGCCGCTGAAAAAAAAGAAGCGAAGAGTCCATTTTCTATCACTTCTACAACTGTGAGATTTCATTTCAGGACTTTTCCCCTTCCTCAGACTTATCAGATCATGCAAAACTATCCATTAGCACATTTTGTTACCTGAATGATCTCTGATACATTGTGATCAACGCTCAGGAATTTTGCTGAAATATATTTACGAGTTAATGAAATACATTTACTCATTATTCAGGAATAAACTTAAATTGAACTATAAATTTTGCATTTTTAAAGCCTTCATTGTGAGTAGTGTAGTCCCAGCTGAATCTATAAAAACAGACAATAAAAACAGACAATTTAAATTCTTCCGTTTTAAATCTTATATAGTGTAATTAGTAACACTTATTCTGAAATTCATTTAACGCACTTCATACGTGTCATCCTGGGCATATTCTAGAGAGGCGCTGTCCCTGTTGGAATATATATATATATATATATTTCATTCTCTAGAATTATATTGTAGAGAATATATATTTGCTGCTGGCCGCAGTTCCTGCTGAAAAGATTAGTTTGTTAGGTGAGTTCTCTATACGTACTTTCCACTCTGTTCTGCGAAGTGGGCCGCCAAAGGGTCGCAAGCGACCGGTCTCATGGGACTCCTGCCTGCTCCCGTGTGGGGGCCCCACGGAAGAGACTACTGTATCTGCACGGGTCTTTCTTTCTTCTCCTCAACTTTTCGTCGGTTGGTACTCTACGACGTGCTTTAGCGAATTCACCCCGCTCTGCGGCATGGGGATTGTAGATGCTTTGCGCCTTATTTCCCGGCCAATAGTAGCGCTCTCAGCCAAGATCGAGACGAGTATACGACTTCCCTAGTAAGTTAACTATCAAACTAAAACTCTTCGACAGAGATGCCGAGTAAAACAGCGTATCATTGCTAACAAAGCTCCTTGATACTGCGGGGTTGAACTTTGGGACTAATAATAACTAGAGCACACTAAAAGCGCAGTGTGCCAAACAAGGCAACGGTAAACAGAAATTCAAATTGCTTCTGAAATTAGGTTTTTATCATCGCAGCAATTCGGTCAGTTGTGCTGCTTGACAGTAATAGTATTTTTCTTGAAGATCTGTCAGTAAACTTATTAGTTATGTTGTGAAAAAACATTTGTCAAACACACAAACGGATAAACCAATATCACCAAAATTTGGTCATGTGTGCCTTTTTACAGTTTCAACAATTCATACAAATGTATTGGAGATCCAATGACAACTTTTTGAGTTAATCGCTAACAAACATTTCAACAAATATATTGGTCTAACACTTGAAACGGACGAACTTTTATCAACTAAATTTCGGCTTTTGCATCTTAATAAACGGCGCGACATAGGCAGTGTGCCACTCAAGCGCTAGCAAAATTTCTAAAACTGCTAATTGTGTTTTTTAAATGCCTAATAATTCCTGTGAATTTCATGAAAATGCGTTAATAACTTGTTTATGTTACTGAAAAATATTTTGACAGCCATAGAGACAAATAAACGGACAGAGAAATCAACACAACAATCTAGTCGCTCAGCCCTTGTATTAACCCAACAGTTCCTACAAATTTAATAAGGAACGGTTTGCGACTTTTTGAGATATACCACAGAACAAAACTAAGACAGACGAACAAACAAACGGTTGAACGGAATTTCATTAAAAGGTAATCATGTGTTCCTCCTAACGTACCTAACAATCCCTGTAAATTTCGTAAAGATATATCCATAACTTTTTGAGTTACCTTGATGACAGACAGCACGTATAAATTTTTAGGAATAGGTTACGCTAATACAAGTAGCTGTTATAAAAGAAATTGGCCGAGTCTGTCGTACTTTGTTCTATAGCTATTGCATCAAACAAAGCAGAAAAATTATGGGCTACTGATTTTTATCCTCGGATCCCGTAACAGTGCAAGGAAAGGAAATTGAATTTGTCGAGAAAAAATTCAAACGTGTAAGATTATGAAGGTCAAAAATATCTGTAAAGAGTAGGAAACAGCGCTTAGAAAAGGCGTGGAAATAACTGTAGGAAACAGCGCTTAGAAAATGCGTGGAAATAACTGTAGGAAACAGCGCTTAAAAAAGGCGTGGAAATAACTGTAGGAAACAGCGCTTAAAAAAGGCGTGGAAATAACTGTAGGAAACAGCGCTTGGAAAAGGAGTAGAAATAACTGTCTGAAACAATCCGAGAAGTGCCGTCGTACTTCGATTTATGTCTTTATAAAGACGCAAGTGAAAACTCTTTACTGAGAACAAATGCGAGATACACAGATCACATCGGAATACTAAAAGAGGATAGACGAAGTGTAAGGTAGACTGCGTCAAGGTATACAGGGTTAAGCGGCAGACATTACTGCAGTTTAGACGGGCGAGTAAAGTTAGAAACGCTGCTTCAGGTCAAGCTAAGGTAAGTGAAACAACTAACCGTGGAATTACCAAGTGCCCCGATATAATAATAATGAAGAGCATTTTGTTCTTTAGAACGCGAACTTTTATGCATCGATTATTTTATAAAAAAAACTTGTCATAACCATATTTGAATTTTAGTTTATGCCTTCTAAGGAGCTCTTAACGTTTTTATAAAGAACTAAGTCTGTTACCTCATCTTAAATAGCACTTCCACCACACAGGCGCTGTACCAGACGTGGCAGCACCACGACATGAACCTGCCCCTGTCGAAGCTGGTCTCTGACGCGGAGGCTGCCATGGCTGCTGCCCGGCCCACCAACACAGCATGCTCGAAATACAAGCCTATTGACGACATCCTCCTGAAACAACTCCGAGCTACGGCTGGACAAGTGGCCGGGGGGGAATTTGTGCACAGACAGGAATAGTCTCCTTGAACACTGCTTGCAATGATAAGAAAAAGCCTTGTGGTACTTAAATCCTGTTCTTCCTTGAACTTGAACACTACTTGCAATGATAAGAAAGATCCTTGTGATACTTAAATCCTGTTCTGAAAATCCCTAGAATTTTCCGAACGCCGGTGACATAATTGGCGCTGTCGCTGTCAGAGACTACACTTAGTGTCTACTCTTTAATATGCTACCGAAATGCTACTCTTTAATATGCTACCGAGTTGATATTAGCTCTCTTTTTTGCAGTGGCCTTATTTCGACTGCTATACAATGCTGTACATACGCACCGTATTCGCTGTGTGTATGAATAATCGTAGCAAAAGGGGACTTTGAGGCACTGAGGGTCCCCTTGGCTCTCGGCAGAGGCCCGTTTTAGAAGGGAAATTAACTTTCTTACGAACACATGCATATCACGACAACAGCGTTGTGGGCTCAGTTTTTTACGAGATAAGATTTAAGACTTGAGCCCATCAAGGCGGAAGACACATGCCCTTCTTGACAAAATCCTGGATAGCCTAAGATGCCACCACGATCCTGCAGGCCCTACTAGGAACAGAGGCCGTGTATCCTTGAAGATCTGTGACGTCTGGTTCTGTCCGTGAACAGTACGCGGACGAAGCACCTGATAAGCTCTAACCTTTCATCGACGCGGGGCATGGAAGTGCAAATTAAAAGGCTTTGACCGTTCAGGGGAAATTCTGCTGGCCCCTATGCCTAACAGAATATCTAGGCAATATGTACCTAGGTGGTGACCCTAGTGCATTCCTGCGGAGATCGTTGTGTCTGGCCATAATTCTTGCTGTGAGGTTAGTTTATATAGTCATACAGGATGTCTTTGCTCTCTGCTACCAGAAATGGGCCGCTAATGAAATAGAGTGACTCAATATCACCGAATTCCTTTTTCTCGTGTGGATATAGCTTTCATCTTGCACTGACCTAGGTAACTTATCTTACTCTTTTCGTTATGTATCTTTTATACACCTACATGCACTGCTTCAGCAAAAAAAAAAAAAGCCTCGCGGCTGAAAAAATTATTTAATAGTCTTAATCAATAGATCTACCATTAGGTCAAATCACTCTTTCATTCTTCCTGGCTGCGATTCTACAATTTCTTTGGATCTTCTGTAGCTCAAATTTGAGCCACAATTGAAGCAATTGTTCTCCCAAAGTCTCCACTGTCGATGACAGTGGCAATAAGACGCGTACTTACTTTTATATCCTTGGCGTGAGTTTAACTAAGTAAGCGAGGATTAAAGAGCAGAGCGGTGTAACACATTTATTTGGAGGTTGAAAGACAACTAACTTGTAACAAAGCGGCAATCCATAAAATTGGGTCCTTGTGAGTTCTTATTCTTTCTATGTAGAATCAAGTAGGAGAGTAAAATATTTATTCGATACATGACACTTACCTCTGAAGCTATCCCCCAAATTCGTAATGGAGTTCAAATCTGAAGCTTCTAGTGGCTAATTCATGCATTTCTATGACCCCTGATATTCTGAAAACCAATCTAGGACAGCCTTGGCCCTATGAGGGCGTGCATAATGTTCCTAAAATACGCAGTTTTAGCCAGGAAAATAAAAGTTCATTAATGTGTGAACCTGATCACTAACTACTTATAAATATGTGACTTCATTTTGATTGTGCAAAGAATTGCAGACTCAAGTCAATTCCAGTAAAACAACCCAAAGCCTCACACTGCGTTCAGATGCATGAAGCGTGACGGCACTCCATGATATATGGGGTCATAAGTCCATAAGGTTCTCGCAGTCTCTGATCTTTTCATCTCTCTGAGAGGTGAGCTTTAACTCATTCAACCAAATTGCTTTCTTTCAGCCCCTGACAGTTTAATTTCGTTGTTCTTTCGTGAATAGCGTGCGTTTTAGGCAGCCAGCGTCGGCAACGACACTTATGATTTCTTGGTAGCTCTGCAGCTGCTTATGTTAGTGTTAAATTTTGTTAGCTCTCGGCACACAGTTTGTGTGGAGAGAGATTGCGTTAGAACTGGATGAAGCTCGCTCGTTCTTTGTGGTGTCGAGAAGCTCTTATCTTTCTTCACCAGTTTCTGTGAGAATTACATGTCATCTATAATTGATCGCGACATGAACTGGCTTGGCCATCTAGTTTCCAAGGATCTATTATTCATTGACTCGTTCTAATGCCCATATCCTCTGTAGATATACATTTTCTGGTAGTTTTATGACTATGTTGACCCACAATAGTGCGTGCTTATCTGAATGGTGATATGTCTGGTCTACGGGGTTTTCATGTGTTAACCTTGAAACAAACAAAAATTGGGAAGTAATTCTTATCATATAAAAAGTTCTTGGCACTGTATAAGTATTTCTGTACAATAACAGTATAGAGGAAAACAGTTACGAAAATATTTCTGCGCGAGTTTCTTTTTTCAGGCAATGTGCCAATTTATTCTTAGATGCTTGCCTACAAAGTAGAAGACCAATTGCTTAACAGGTGTCGAATGCTGTTGGCACAGGCAGTAGAATCGAACGAGTTTTAAGCAGGTTCGAAACTTCCTATCGACCTCCGCTCTACCTGAACTACCAATCCTGGGGAATTTTCCCAAGATTTAGGAATTTTGACCTCAACTTGGTCATAAATGCGATTTTGATTTCGAGTGAAATAAATGTTTCTGCTATGAAATCTCCAAATATAACAACAGGTTAGCTCTGAAACAATGTACAATGGTCACTGTTTTTTTTTTTAAATTGGCTAGAGTGGGATGACCAATAGCAGCTTCATGTTCCTGCTTCTATGCTAAGAGAGCACCCAGGGATTTGGCGAAGTATCAACGTACTGTTGGGCCTGTTAAGACTTCCTCCTTTGCCTGTCTGAAAGTTGTTGAACTTTATCTCCAGTACCAGGGATGAATGTCTCGCTTGGTATTTTGTAAGTTCCCCACGTAGCATTAAACCTCGGCTCCATGGGTTGTACCAACGTTGCATTTTAACATTGGCGGAATGTTGATTTTTGGAAAGTCGGTCCAATGTTGTTTTTCAATCTTAGACCAACATTGTCGGTGAATGTTCAGCCAACAAAGCTGTCGGTTATCCTACTTAAAGGAAATGAAATAGTTCTACATTAATGCTAATGCATTGATTTAGTACGGAGGATTATAATTGAATTCGCTAAGATTTTGAACTTTGATGTAAACATAAATACACGACGTTAACGATAGTGAAGAGGCGTCCTTGTAAAATTCATTGGGCTTCAGTCAGGAATGACAAATGAATAATATAGGTTTTTATCATAGTATTTGCACGCTTCTTTGATATTTGTGTGTTTTATGCAACATTAATTACACGCGTCGTCGTTTAGAAAGAGAACAAGGCTAAATATCGGATCACTGCTGGAGATTATTATTGCCCCAATATTGCGACCCAGTATTATTAACCTCACATATTTTTTACTTGCAACCAAAATTTTACTAATTTCCTGATACTTATAGTAAAATGATGCATAAATTAAACTAACAGTGCGATTTCTTGAG
>LQNS02278080.1:5373327-5384620 GCA_001587735.2 Parhyale hawaiensis
GGGGGGGGGGGGGGGGGGGGGGGGGCACTGAAAAATACCGACTGACGTCAACTCTTAGTCATATTACCGACTGACTGAAATATATATACATAGTGCACGAGTACTGTGTACCTATATGTATCTATTGAAGGGTTTAGACGTAAATGAAGTCGTTGAGTGTAAGTTTTTTGCATTAGGTGTAATTGCTAGTATGAAGGGCATTTAAGTGTAATAGCCTCCAGGCCAATGAATACGTACGTGTATGGTTAGGTAAAAGGCAAGGTCTAGTTCTGCTAACGTCCAATGAGCTTTTTCTCATAAGGATAGGTAAACGGCAAGGTGTGGTTCTGCAAAAAAACGAAATGCGCAATTTAAAATTGACGCTAAGTAAGGCCATTCAAAGATTGACGCTAAGTAAAAAAAAAAACACTTATACCGTTTTTTCCTTCACAGTTCTGCTCCCAGTGATATTCAGCGCCCAAAATTCCGCGACTTTTCTCAATTGAACATGACTATCAATAATATTCTACTATACCCATCCATTACAGCCAAAAACATAGTTAAATATAAATATATCAGAAAATTAGATGATAACATTTCCGTGAAGATTTTCTTTTTATACAAAAAAAACTCTCAAAATTATCACTAAAAGACAGCAACAAGGCTAGAAATGAAAAATAGAAGCGATTATTCGTCCAGCTAGCGAAAGTATGAAAATTGCGGCAGATGTGCAGCCGGTTTATTCACCCCTGTACTGTCCGGAGACATTTTCTTATATTCGAATTTAATTGACATTAAAACTACTCCGAGGCATTATTTTTTTAATTAAATAGACGAAACAATAGACTACGAAGAAAAAAACTCTGATATTGATAAAGTTATGAGCATTTTTAGTGGGCGGTACAAATTTATACAGCCTTGACGCTCAAGCGGCTGAAAAAAATTGGTAACGGCTAGGGTTAAGAGCAAAAGTTGGGACGCATGTCAACTCAAATAGTACAAGTCTCGTCTTATTTGCTAAAAAGTATAATTTTACTTAAGCTAAATACCTCTCATGAGCTTCTCGAAATTTTGCTTATTAGATAAGTAGGCTTCCACATATGCATAGGTGTTTTTAAACCGTTTGTGGTATATCTAAATAGTCGGTAATCTGCAGATAACTATAAGTGAAAGTCTATTCCAGATATTTAAATTTTGCTGCTGTCATAATTAATTGCACAGTTTGATAGTGAAGTTTGTGTTCTTCCTAATTCGGAAAGTTAATTATAGTATCAATATTCGCAAATGGTAAGTACAGCTTACAATAAGGCTGCAGTAGTATACGTGTACTGTACATTGATGGATATTTGCATGTTTTATTTTTCTCCGTCTCTTTGCACAGGCTGTTTTTCTTTATTTTTATCGAAGAAATTACAGTGCACTTGATTTTGAAAGATTTAGATAGGCTTATTATCTCAGTTTCGGTATAAGTTCAAGTGCCGAGATGACAAGTTCAGTAGAATGATTGTTTCCTCTACATTCATAAGCATTTCCTTTAACGCAAGCCATCATCAAGGCCTTTTTCAAAGAGTCCTGTTGTAGGTACGTCGTTGAAGCCATTCTAATACTTGAATGTTTCTACTGTTTCCACTTGTATTCAATGCAGCGCAGATTCGAACGATTTACAATCATATATGTTTGGAAAATTCTGAAACCTATCACTGTCAATGTGAATGAGCGGATTGTCGCCAGGCACTCGGAAAGAACTGGAACGACCTGTGATATCCGTATCCCAAGCAGAGATGGTGGAAAAGCTGTGGCCACAAAATATTCTAATAGCTTCGCTGTACGAGGAGCAAGATTGTTTAACAAAATGCCTCGGCATATTCGAAACGCCACTGATATCAAAACTGCAGAGTTCAAAAATTTGTTGTATTCACATTTAAGAAGAATACCAGATAGACCAGCGGTCAGCGGTTACTTGCACTGTGGAGATAATTCGCTGCTGACTCTTTGGTTGTAAACTGCGGCACCAAAGAAGACACCCAGCAGAGTGACTCCACACACGTGAGGTGATGTGAGCAACGTCACCTGGACTTCTTCCGAATACTCTCAAGGTAACTCAATGTAATTAGTTGCCCCCTGAGTCGTCTTTGCTGGAAAGAGCTTAGACTCCGTTGTTTGAGGCAACATTCATACGGCTTGATTCTCAGCTGAGGTATCAATTTCGTTGCACTGCGTTGGACACTTTCCATGTTATCGATATCTTTACACAGATGTGGCGACCACAATTGAACAGCAAATTTTAAGTGTGGCCGCACTAACGCCTTGTACAAGGAAACGATAATGTCCTTGGACTTGTATTCAAAATTTCTGGTGATGAATTCCAGTGCTCTGCATGCCATTTTCACACTCATGTCAACTTGCTGACTGTGTTGGAGTTTGTTTGTAAAAGTGATTCCCAAATCACGTTGTTGGGTGACAGCAGCTATTCCGTCCCGTTCATTTTCAATGGAATTGAAGTATTCACCAGCCCTACGTGCATTACTGAGCATTTGTCGACATTAACGCTCATCTGCTACGTTGTGTTCCATTCCATGAGGTGGTTAAGGTCTTGTTGGAGTTCGACTCTTTTAGTGGCAGGATGATATAGTTTAGTATCATCCGTAAATTAACTGATTTTATTACGGATGTTAAGATCCAGATCAGTAACGTAAATTGAAAACAGAAGTGGGCCAAGCACGCTACCTTGTGGAACCCCTGATGGTACCTGCATCCAGTCGCTCGTCTCTCCTTCAAGCTTTGCTCGCTGTTTCCGACCTGTTAGCCATGCCGCGATCCCTCGTAAATAGTCGCCAGACAGGGATGTAAACACAAAGACAGATCATTTGCGGAATATTCGCCGACTAAAATTTCTGATGGCAGAGACACCCCATGGAATGTGTAACAATATTTTGATGATGCTGGCGTCTTCAAACTCGAGAAAAAAAAATCGGCGAAAAACCCTGAAAACTCTGGCAAAGTACTCGAACTCCTACAACGGCCTTCATTAATTAAATAAACCTCACGGAATCATAAAGCTAGAATGCTTGCACAGGTATCTGATCTAGACGAATTTCAAGATTGTTATAATTATATATTTACGGATGAGTGTCGCCCCACCCTTGATGGAAAAATGGTTGGTAATCTGTCAAGATACTGAAGAGGTAAAGCATTAACTAAAATTTTGAATTCATCGTCTTATAGATAATCTTTATTATTTTTTTTTTTTTGGGGGTGGATCTAGAATCGAAGGCGATGCCATTACTGCACCAAAAAACGAACTGTCATCGGCATCAAGTACTGAATATGTCTCACATAAGTTCTTCTCTTCTTCAGGATTTCAAGCGATGCTTCTTCGCTTGCGTCATCTTAGCTGTGTCAGTTACAGCCGTGGCGTGGTTGAAAGCTTCATCCAGCACTCGACTATTCAACCAGGTGAACAAGACAAGAAACAGCAGCGAGGGCCACAGCTACGTCATCGACCATGGTGCTCTCATCGACAGAAGACAGATAACACATGAAGGTGAGGCTTTTTCAGGAATCCATTCTATATAATTTTCGAATGAGAGTAGTTTAATTCCCCCCCCCCCCATTCATCGCTTTTCCCAAAGCAATCTTACCATCCATATTATTTTATATTAGCTACTAAGTTCGCTGTGTGCTCGGAGAAATTATTACCGAATTTAAGTTCTGTTCGATGAAATTTTCAATATCCGAGTGCATAACACCGCTTTTACATTTTCTTCGTTTAAGACGATCTTAACCTATTGGGATCGCCTTAGCTTTTAAGAGTTAAATCACGAGGTGAGGCAGCAGCGGATGACTTAAAATAGTCAGTGCTTTCTTTACTTTCGAATTTAATTTAACTTAATTATTAGCATGCAGATGATGAAGTAACGTCAAGGTGGCAAATTGCAACACCTATTTTTGTGCCCGCTGCACAGTACACTAAACGAATTAGGATTACTGCTGTAGTTTTCTTGGAAAACTGGGTACGTCCAGTTATGGCTCAATCGTACAAGATGTAACTATGTAATGCACTACTAATGGGCCATCAATTAAGGCCTCTTCATAAAGATGACCGAATAGCATTACATTCACCTTGTCCGGAACTTCAGTCATGAGCTCCGGTCTCATTCCTGTTGATCGAATTCCGGGCATTAATACCCAATAGATTATTCTAGTGACTGCCTGAAGCTCAATGCTGCTGAACAGGGGTAATTTTAAGTCCACATCAAATGTAATCGGTTTATATTAACGGCCGGATTTCGACTGAAGGCAGTGAAGCAGAAGCTAATGGCTGATATATGCTGTGAAACTTGAAACAAATGGGAAGTAGCCTAACTTAATTAAGGGAATTGTCGCACTCGATGACACCTATAAAGTCCCGTACAACCATATTCGAAGACAACCATCTTGGTTTACACAATTATATAGGTACTGTATATATACGTGTTATTAAATCGATACATATATATAAATATTTATTTTAAATTCCGAAAAAGCTAGGATCCTTGCTAAGTTTAGAGGAGTCCTTCCACGGAATTTTTGTGTTTGGTTCTGTTGTGGAGAGCAGGTATATACCAGCGGGGTTCACTAATGTGTGAAATCCTGTGTTCTGAGCAGATAGGTAAGTTTATTTTTAGACCAAAATTAGAAGCTTACTTAACCAGAATCTGTGTACCACTCATATAGTGATAGTTCTACACAAATCACATTTCGGATGATCTCATCATTAATCTTAAGGTTAAATCTTAGAAGTCTTTCCTTTGAAAACTGATGTTGACATAGGACATTCACGAGCAAAGCCGTCAGTGCGATATCTTCAAGCATCTCCTAGCTTAATCAAAACTGTGCAGTAATATCGAAATTGCTGACTTAGAGTCGGTAGAAGTCAGGCATTTGGGGAGTCAGGAGTCGAACACCTCTTGTCCCAGGAGTCTGAGGCGGTGTCATTTATTAAGAACTAGAGCCTATGGTCATACCAGAGTAAGCAGTCCCATATAGAGGGGCTGAATTGAACGCAGCAGTGCCAAATCAGATCTATTAACTAATTCACTTCGAGTATTTGACCATAAATATTATATATAAATGAGACAAGTTATACCACGCGCTTAAGTGAGATTTGGCAAAGTTGCTTTGCGTTTTTAGCCACGCCCATCGGACTCCTTACGCTGGTCTGACAATAGTCGGTATCATCTGAAGAGTTTGATTTTTGACGTCTATGGAGTCGGAGTACGAGTGGGACACTCCCTGCGCCCATGACTTGGAGTCGGGATCAGACGCGATACAGCAATCCTGCTTAATACGCGAATGTGCGGCTTAAGCGATTGTACACTATTACGTCTGTCTATAACGCCAAGTGCATCCTGATGAAACCAACAGAGTTCTTCTCTGTGCACTTAACATTAAATTTTGCGGAACGGTATTATATGACTTCCCTCAATGTTCACGCATTGATTTGATATATATCAGCTATGAACGCTATGTATATAACATGCATGAAATGTTGTCGCTAAGAATTCGATCTGTTATTTTGATTCGACGTTAGACATATCTTGAAGCTTCACAGCATATTTTTTTTCCTTTTACAGAATCAAGCCCTGCGTCATCGGGGTCAATCAAAATGATTTTCGTCGCCTGCAAAGGTAAGTGTTTAGAGTCAGGTAGCTCTATGGCCTCTGCCCATGCAAACAAAAATGCTAATCGTTGCAGGTTCTTGCAACGAAACTTCGATGATTGCAAGCATCGAAATGTTGCACAGCTGCAGTTGACTTTAGAAAGCCGCGGCTATTTACCTCCGCCAAGGGGGTTATGTTTTCGTCGTGTCTGTCTATCTGCCTGTCTGTTTGTTTGTTTGTTTGTTTATCACCAAGATAACTCAAAAAGTTATGAACTGAATTGAACGAAACTTACAGGGATTGTTAGGTATGTTAAGAGGAACAGATGATTAACTTTTGATGAAAATATGTCCATCAGTTTGTTTGTTTGTTCGTCTGCCTCATTTTCCTCAATGCCATAACTCAAAAAGTTATGGATGGATTTTTATGAAATTAACATGAGTTATTAGGTATCTAACAAAGAGTAGATGACCAAATTTTGATAATGATCCGTTTGTTTGTTTGTCACTGTTTTTAATTTTATGCTTGTTAGCACAGTAACTCAAAAACTAACTAATGGATCTTTATGAAATTCAGAGGGGTTATTTCTAATGTTAAAAGACATGAATAATCAAATTTTGGTGCAGATTGGTTGGTTCATTTTTATGTTTGACTCATGTTTGTCTTAACGTTTGTTAGCAGTATAACTCAAAAACTTATAAACGGATCTTCAAGAAAATTGCACAAGCTGTTATTACTATCAAAAGGCACAAGTGATTAGATTTTGAAATTTATGCAAAGAAAATTACGGTTTCAGAGCCCATTTGAATTTTTTGCTACCGTTGCGTCACTTGGCGGAGGTCTGCGCTCTCTGAGTGCTCTTGTTAGTATATGCAATGATGGACAAGATACAGCGGTATCTTTTCCATGATTGTATATCCTAAATGAAACTTTATTTAGTACGTCACAAATTTTCTTGCAAAAATACTAATTAAATGAACGGCCATGTTCATTCGCTAGTTATGAGCTGCCCACTTATAAAGGAATTGGAATATGACACAGCAATAAAGATAAGTAGAAAAAATGGTATACAAGGGAAAGCCTTCAACATTTAAGAGCAAAACCTGAGTACCATGAAATTAGGTGTGCGTTAGTGCTTACTGTCCGTTTAACGCATACGTTAGCACTAGAAAAATAGTCACTGATTACCGAGGAATGTCGATTGGTCAAGCAACTGAATGTGTAAAAAGAGCGGCGAAAAGGGGTCATAAAATTCGTGAGACATTGAAAGTAAACTCATATTGAGGAAAGATAATGATGAAAGCTGGACCACTATGTATACGACCAAAGAAGAATGTGAATGGAAGGTACGTTTGGTACGTTGGGAGAAGCGTTACGTTTCGTCAGGATCGTATAGTTTCTGTAGATGAGTAACGTACATAAAGTCAGCTCATTTGCTTTAGCTTATATGAGGAGCGTTATGTTAGATTCAGCTGCGTTATAGCTGAACTGCACGAAAGTGTTTGCTACGCATTCACTCATCCACTCAGTCGAATGCGTTACTGTACTGTATAGAAACACCAGAAAACTTTAGTTTGATACAAAGAAAGGTTGAACAATTAAAACACGAGTTTCATAATTTCAATTCCTGGAATAGGAGCTGAAATTGAACCTCTGGAGTGAAATAGAATAAGTATTGGAAAAAATTCTATGAAATGTTTTAAAAGTGATGTGAAAATAAAACTGTCGGTAATTTTTTTTATTCCAAGCAGTCTTCGAGCAATAATAATTTGCCGAGCAAATTGTAGCAAAGCATGCTGCACTGGAGGCTATTGCTAGAAATGTTTTCTTAACGATAACGCTTCTTGTGTTTACAGATATCACTACATCAATCACAGAACAAACTATTTTAAAATATGCGCTCGAAAAGCCTGCACGAAAAGAAAATTAATTGAATTTTCCGGATTGGATAATGCTAAGATCGATGAATTTCTGTAATATACCCTACCAGTTGTAATATTCTTGATTGTGGGTATATAACTAACTTTGTGCATAGATGAGTTCTACTTGAGTTCGTCACCACATTGGTTGTGAGAGTTAACTTCAATGCAGCGTAATTTGTTGAGGCTACAGTGCTGAATGGCTAAGGTATGTCTTGAAGATAATTTCGTCTCTTCATATCTTTTTATACAAGACTTACAAGATACAATCCAAGAATAAGTAGCAAGCATGCTACTTGATAGAAACAGACAATAAGGTACGAAGTCTGCATCTGAATAAAAAAAATTATGCTTCATGTAGAATGCTGTGGGATGAATACTGAGTACTGGATTGCTAAGTACTGAATGCTGGGTTGCTTCATTCAGAAGCAAATTAAACACGCATTACACATCCCGCCTCGTCTGGAAGCCGGCACGGTTCCGGTAAGCATAGGGTCGGAAGTCCAGCTTAGTTCGGTAGTAATTATCTGTATGCTTATGACACTAGCATTATTAATATATCTGAGCCTCTGGCTATAGATTTTGAAAGAAAGCTTTTACAGATAGAGGTTCCGGCCGGAGGGTCATTGAGGATTACGCATGTCACTCACATTAGCGACGATGGAAAGCGAGTAAATTTAGCATGGGGAATATTTCCGACCTTTTCGCCTCTCTTATCTGAGTCTGACCTTTTAGACGGTCAGTGGTGACATCCGTTTACATGAACTTAGATGAGGCAAGGAATGCGTCTACGCGTTTGCATGTTAAAGGTAACACGGAAAATTGTTGTAGTGCAAAACGCATGCATGAAATTTTTTTAACAGCTTCCCTTCAAGATAAAACCAAACGTTATCACGCAATATTTTCATGACGACGTTGCTTCTCCAGATCCTAGAAATAACAAAGCTGGGTTTAAAAATATAATGGTTTTTGATGATAAAGCGGATATGGCCAATCAAAAATGTGCAGGACGCTTTTACAATCGGGGACGTAGTTGCGGAAGAGCGTTTAGCAAAAGGTTGTATTAGTTTTCCTCAAATAGTTCAGCTCACTAACTTTTGTAACTTACCGGGCATTCAGGAGCCAAGGAGAGTGAAACCCCCCAAAATCAATCATTTGTTTTACCGCCCACACCTTAAATAGAAACCTAGGAAAGCTGCTCAATACACAGAGAGGTAACTAAACTTCCTAGCAGGGCTACTACAGCAGACTGCTCGAGGTGTAACAGTAGTGATCAGGAGACAATGATAGAAGTAGTAGGTACCTGGTGCCGTGGATGCAGCAGTGCAAGTCAAATTACGGTCACTTTTCGGGTCGTTCGTAACAGTTTCGGCAACCTGAAAATGCTGTTACGCCCAGTTTACATGTCATTCATCTCAACGCGTTCGATCACTCATGACGTAAAGCGCGCGCAACTATATAGAGTCACTGCAAACACCTACACACCGACATATAGCGCAACATCATGCGACAACAGTATATAATTATGAGAGGCAGAGAGTCCCAAGCAGTCATTGCATGTAGGATATGCGGACCCATATGCGTGGAGCCCCACACTGTTGACTTTACAGCATTGCTTTCGCTAGTGACTGCGGGTTATACAACTGTCAAAAACGATTAGACACCGACTGAAAATGTTGCATTTATAGGTTAAGAACGAATCTCTTCTAGGAGATACGGTACATTCATAGATGCCGTGACTGAATGTGGGCAACGCAGCTTCTGATATAAATCAGGGCTCGTGATGCCCGATCTTGTATTGAATTAGATTTGTAGGCCGAACACTCGTTTGTGTTTTTGTACCAATTTCTTCCTTCTTTACCTACCAGGCAACGACAAGGAGAAGTCGCACATCATGTCCATCCAGCGACAACTGGACCAGCTCACCGTCGCCATGAAGTCTGCCGTCCTGCTCTCCGAGCGGCACATTCAGTAATTTCTCCCGAAGTAGTTCCCTGATGTTTACGGTAGATGAGGAATTGCTAAACAGAAACGTCGTCTATGCGC
The DNA here is from genome assembly GCA_001587735.2 of Parhyale hawaiensis. Lineage (NCBI taxonomy): Eukaryota > Metazoa > Arthropoda > Malacostraca > Amphipoda > Hyalidae > Parhyale > Parhyale hawaiensis. The sequence goes on from LQNS02278080.1 coordinate 5,382,914, forward strand.
TACATTGAATGGCAGATACAGTTGCTCCTGGGAATGCTGTTACTATTTGCTTTTTTAATTGTGTTATCTTATACTTTTCAAAAAAGTATTAGCTAAAATTGTCGAAAAATTGAATCCAATTTGTGTACCTTATTTTACAACAGACGTGTTTTTCGATGCATATGACGAATCTGCAAACCGTTGTTGGCGGTCGGACTTACGTTTTGAAATGTATGTCATTGAAGTGCCCATTGTTTTTCTATGGGAGAAAATACCTGGCGATGGCAGAGTCTAATGGACAACCTTTTAAATAGGTTTTTAATGTAACCAAACCTAACCAAACCTTACCTTATCTCAGCTAGCCCAACCTATCTTAACCTAACCTGAACTAACCTAACCTAAATGTTGTCCATTACTCTGTGCCATCGCCGGGTATTTTCTCCCATAGGAATATAATGGGAACTTCAAGGTCATATATCTCAAAAAGTAGGTCCTACCGCCAAAAACAGTTTGCGGATTCGTCATCTGCATCGAAAAACACCTCAAATAAAAGAAAAAAGATCTAAAATTTTGTTGCAATTTTTCGACAATAAAACCAAATATTATAAGTTATCAATGTAACAATATATTGACCACGATCATGTGAAGATCAGCTCAAGTTGAATATTGATCAGGGAACCTTCATCGATAAAAATATGTAGTTAGTTGATATGTTCAAGAAAACGCGGATCCCAACGCTTTACGCGTCACTAGCACCATTTATGTGTCCTCATGTAATTTTCCTCGAGAGAACTGTCAATTATTGTTCTGGAGCCCATTACTGAAGCATTCCTACACCACTATTTAAATCAACAATGGAAAATAAGAGTCAAGGCACCTCACTTTGATTTTATTATAGTGTTGCCGTCAGGGTGTTGCTTCAACTTGGTATATACATAACCCATAAACGATGAAATTACGAAAAAAAAATTGATGAGTAATATTGATGAAACTTGACGCAAGGCAGCGTCAATGAAATTTCTAACTTTTGCGTACTTTCCCTTTTATACTCCAACTGGTGGCACTTTATTTTGTTTTTTCTCTTCTTTCCCAACTTCGCGTTGATCCTGCGTTGGTACACCAGCGTTTCTATATACATACTTTGTGTCCCTTCTTTCTTCCTCCGTGAGCTCGTTTTTGTAGTAGAAAACGGAGTCTTAATCTACTGAATATACTTTCAATGAAATTCCCAACGAATTAATGTATCCATTGAAATCAGCGTATACTTATTATTGTTATTTGTTCATGTACGAGTAGGTACGGCAACTCCTTGTTAGAGAACGGGCTTCAATAGATGAAGGCCAGTAAGATTTAATTTATTACGATGGAATCATCTCAAGCTCTACTTACTTTACTTACTCACGAGCGCTTGTACTTGCGGCGATTCTTTCCATGCCATCGTTCAATGAGCGTCAAAAAATAATCGAACGTTTTCCACTAATCAATATTTTCACTATTTTCTCTCTTTTATCTAAGTGTTTATATAATTTAATCCTAAACATTTTCATCGCTAAATGCGGGCAAGACTAAGACCATGCTCGTGTCCAGGTCGCGTACAGTGGGACCTCTTTTTCCTGCACTCATGCTGGATGGTGTATCACTTCCTGTGGTTGATGACTTGGTGATCTTGGGTGTCAATTTTGACCCAAGGTTGACGTTTGAGCGCCACATTCGTTCGGTTGCCTCACG
>LQNS02278080.1:5396497-5416302 GCA_001587735.2 Parhyale hawaiensis
GTGATTGTTTATTCCTAGTTGTATCGATACTAGAAGTAAAATAAGGTATAACAAGTGAGAAAAACTGCAGTTTCTTTGGATCAAGAAGCATGAGCAACGAAGTTCTGCGGAACATGTGCGAGCTAGTCTGGACGGGACTTTGTATGGCGGACCAGCAGCTGCCAGCAGCTAGTGTGTCACCTACAGTCGTTCCGATTCACAACAATGATTTCTGAGTGAGTTGCGCATTGCTTGTACGAATGCCTAGTGTGTCCCCTGCATTAGTCACAGTAGACGGTTCCTGTGCGTTAGAACCTTTATGTCCATACACTGCACGCGCTAGTGTCAATCAGTCATACCTATATTAAGTTGATTGCAAGCACATATATATCGAGATTTTTGGGAAGCTTACAATGCTTATCCATAGTTGCCATAATTTTTACTTTTCAGTTCATAGATTCTTGGTATCCCCGCAATGAGAGCAGCTTGGAAAAAGTCTTCCGCCCCTGTTCCACCCAGCGCTTCTTCATTTACCACCTGCTGCCAGACGAAGACGCGGTTATGTATTTGGACACGGATATTATATTCTTGCGGTCACCTGAATTTCTCTGGGACGAGTTCAAGTCATTCGACTCAACCCAACTGGCTGCTGCAGCTCCGCCCATGTTCAATAACCAGCTGCGACATCCGGTAGGTGTCATTCCGGTCATTGCTTGCTGTAAATTGCGTCGCTGGTTACTTCCATTCCAGTCCCTAGTTGTTGTAAATTCTAACCGGAGTAGGTGTAAGTCCTGTACGCAGTAAGCCTGAGTCAGTCACTAGTCACCACAAACCCTGACTATTGCACTCGCAAAGTCTACTCATATATAGAAGGCGCCAGTCATGCTCCAAGTTGGTGCAAGGTCTCACTCTGATTGGGGTGCAAGTTGTCGCTCTGGTTGATGTAAGTTCTCTTTCTTGCAGGAGTAAATTCGCTCTCTCATTCTCTCTGGTTGGTGCAAGTTGTCACTCTCGTTGATGTAAGTTCTCTTTCTTGCAGGAGTAAATTCGCTCTCTCATTCTCTCTGGTTGGTGCAAGTTGTCACTCTCGTTGATGTAAGTTCTCTTTCTTGCTGGAGTAAATTCGCTCTCTCATTCTCTCTGGTTGGTGCAAGTTGTCACTCTAGTTGATGTAAGTTCTCTTTCTTGCTGGAGTAAATTCGCTCTCTCATTCTCTCTGGTTGGTGCAAGTTGTCACTCTGGTAGATGTAAGTTCTCTTTCTTGCAGGAGTAAATTCGCTCTCTCATTCTCTCTGGTTGGTGCAAGTTGTCACTCTGGTTGATGTAAGTTCTCTTTCTTGCTGGAGTAAATTCGCTCTCTCATTCTCTCTGGTTGGTGCAAATTCTCTCCGTCTCTCTAGCTAAAGTGTTTTCTATTGCTGGAGCTTACCTTTAGAATGATCTTCAAGCTCCGATACACGATGCCACTGATTTCAATCAGTTCACCGAAATGACACTGTCGCATTTTAATAGCTCTAAATAGTTGTGCCAAAAATTAGCTCAACAAACGCAGCAGTCACTCGCTCTTGGTAAAAATTTCAGCTGTCAGTATCTTTTCTCTCCTAAAAATAATATTGTTTCTTATATATCAATAGTATTTACATCACGTTTAATTAGCATTATGCACCGCAAGTTTATACCACTAATTCTATTTAAATGATATTTTTACATATCTAGACCAAAAAAAAACATATTAAACCAGCAACTTCCTTTTCAAAATTATGTTCCTGTACAACGTGCGGACTACCCATTGGAGTAAATCTCCTGGCCAACTGTCAATTTTCTTCCCATGTTAGCATGAAGACAGAATACCTCAGGGTGATGCACCCTTACAGTGTTACGCACTGCATCCTGATGAGACAATGTATTTTGTTTCATTGTATTTAAACATGCCTGCAATACCAATCAAGTGAGACTTTGATGGTCCCAAAGGACCATGATACGCATATAATTCTTGCCGATCACATGTAGCGGAGTGATAGTGTAAGAGTCAAGTTAAAATTCGTAAGGCTCTTCGTATCTTTAACTGTTATACATGTGTCTCTTTTGACTCTGAACTTTGCTATTTGTGTTATACATGGTTGAAAAGTATTAAACCAGCATGTCTGCTCAAAACTGAGCTACTTGTATCATATCTAACCCATGAACACTGACTGCCCACTAGTGTAAGGCTACGGGCGGAATGTAAAGTTTTTCCCTGTGGTATCATTATGAATATTGTCTTTGAGAATGAATCTCCCGAGGTGCTGCATTCCTATTATATTGGGCACAGCATCCAGATGAGAACAATAAATACGTTTTGTTTGTTTGTTGCAAGTTCTTTCCTTAGTTGGTGCAAGTCCTCTCTCTCTAATATCTTTTATCGTTGAATATCTTATACAGTGTACAAAACCCGGCAACACTCCGCCTGTAGGATGGATTCACCAAATCATTCTCAGCACGGAGCCTACTGGCTGAACTAGCAAGTCTGTTCAGCAGACACAAGTGACACGTACCAGCCGAGGTGCAGACCATACAGTGAACAATTTTACTCTACATAATACCCCAACGTTATGAGCTAGAGCGGGCAATGTGACCAAGTCCAAACTTAGTCTGCTCCTTGTGTCCATCCATTTCTTGTCTGCCAGGCCTAGATGACTGGTTGCTTTAATAGAAAACATAATTACCTCCGCTTAGGAGGTTATGTTTTCATCGGGTTTATCTGTCTTTTTGTCTGTCATCAAGATATATCAAAAAAGTTATGAACCGATTTTGACGAACTTTACAGGGATTGTTAGGTATGTTAGGAGGAACAGATGATTACCTTTTGGTGAAGATCCATTCATACGTTTGTTTGTTTGTTTGTCTGCCTCATTTTTCTCAATGCCATAACTCAATAGGTTATGGACGGATTTTTACGAAATTTTCATCAGTTGTTGGGTATATTATGAGGAGTGTATGACCAAATTTTTGTAACGATCCGTCGGTGTGTTTGTTTTTTGTCACCGTTTTTAATTTTGTTCTTGTTAGTACAATAACTCAAAAAATAATGATCGGATGTATATAAAATTTATAGGAGTTGTTAGTCATGTTAAAAGACAAAAATGGTCAAATTTTGGTGCAGATCGGTTCGTTCGTTTGTATGTCTGACTCATGTTTGTCATAATGCTTGTTAGTAGCATAACTTAAAAATGTTATGAACGGGTCTTCAAAAAAATACGGAAACTATTAACACTATTGAAGAGCACAAATGATTAGATTTTGTTGTTGATACAAAAAAAATCAACGTCTCCGAACTAATTTTAATTTTTCGTTACTGTTACCTTGCTTGGCAGAGGTATGCGCTATCAGAGTGCTCTAGTTGAGGCTATGACTTTCTAGCGTCCCAATGTTCGGCAGAGAATCCTCTACAAGCATTTCGGCTTCAACGCTGGCGTGTTTCTCTACAACCTCACGAGGATGAGAAGCTTTCCAGGCGGGTGGGAGAATACCATCCTCTCAGTATTCTATGGCCACAAGTTCATTGAAGAAGATCAAGCGGCTCTGAATTTTCTGTTCGATAATGTGAGTGTTGTGTGTTTTATTAACTGCAATATCTTGGTTCTGTTTTTTCTTTACGTTAAATAAAGCGCGAGGATCAAGCTACTTCAAATCTTTGGTTCGGAAGTACATTATTTGAATGTGCATTAGGACATATTGGTTTTGCTTAAATTATATATATATATATATATATATATATATATATATATATATATATATAGCGACTGCAATTGACCAATTATCTATGTAGAGGAACACAAAATTGAATTTGCCAGTCCTTTATTTAGTTCGTCAGAACAATTTTATTGGTTACCTCAGCTGGAGCTAGTTCTTTCGCACAACTATTTGTGCGTCCACCCTACTTCTTTCGTCGTACTTCGGAGTTCTAATAATTGTTTTATGTTGCTATGCCTCTACCGTATAAATTATTCGTTCTCACGGACAGCCATCTTACTCGCAAAATATCCTCATTTACTTGATGTACGACAAAGTTCTTAAGCGTTCCTCGCTTCAAGATACAGCTGAATCAGACAGTATAAAGTTCGAATTAAACTCACATCCGAATAATATTAATGTCTGCAGCGTGTGTGAAATTCTCATAGTATTGAGATCAAGCTTGTTGCTGATTTTATTCCCGTAGGACCCTCTTGAGAAAGCATTTTGTATAGCTAACGTCATCTACAAAATTCAGCTTTCACTTGGGTGCACAGCGTACCTATTTAAGCCTAAGATAACCTAAAATGATAGAATCTACATCGCAAATCGCACGCGAAAGCAGTTAACTTGCCTGTTGCAGATACGTTCATTGTAAGTTTTTGCGAGTCTGTTAACTGTTCCCAGAAGAAAGAATATGCTAAACAGTGGGTAGAAACAGTATAAGATATTGTCATTCTTCAAGAAGACGAAATTTTCAATGGCTGCAGAAAGTGAGAATGTCAAAAATAATGGCAAATGATCTGCATTTGACAGCCGTTCATTTTTCTTAGCGGTAAGCTTGATTGTGGCTGAGGATATATCCCTTATTGAATTCTTCTCAACCCGCAAGCTATAGAAATCAGCAAAACAACTTCTGGGGCAACTAAAACTCCTATGAGGGATTTTTTTTGGCTGTTCGGCTTCTGACTTGAAATGTCGAGAAACACAGCGCGGCTAATACCATGCACTTCTGAAAACCCGGTAATGAATTGTAACCCACGGAATTTTCGGCGCAGTCAAGGGACTCGAACCCGCGCCGCAATCGTACAAGACCATATACAACCATATATCTCAATTCAACTTCTGAATGCAGATATCACTCTGTTACATAACCTCATGCAGTTGTATATACAGCCCGAGCAGAACTTCTCGAGTGAGGCTCGGAGCCAATACTGCTTCGTATCTTGACTGGTGCTGAAACAGTGAGTTTTTCAAGCAAAAAAAAAAAAAAAGAAGAACTTCATACTGCTGCACAACAAGAATTAATGCTATATTTTCCAAACTGTAATTGTTCTTGCTCATGTCCTTGATATTTTGAAGCTAAAGTCAAACTACAACCTCGGTGGACGCAGTGCATACCTCGATCTAGCAGTATAGTAAGTGGTTGTCAAAGTTTAATTTTCTACGGCCCGCTGGTGAAAACACCGTGAAGCTCACGGAACCCCCTTCGGCATTAAAATGGCATCAACTTAGTAGCAAATTACGTACTAAATTAGTATTGTAGATATAGTGTGGACTTTTTTCTTGTCCACACAGAAGTTTGTTCAGGAATAAACGATTAATTAATTTTATTATATTCTTTTATTAATTTGTTAAGAAAGAAGGTAGCTCAGCTACTAATTAATAGTACCCCTGGGTTGACTTTAGAACAATGACCAACAATGCAACAACTCTCTATAACGCAACATGAACACAACGAGCTAAAACTTCCAGGCTGCACGCAGATTCAGTTACGTTGAAGCAATGTCAAATGGCTCAATATCTCGTGGCTGAAATAGAAATGTACTGCGAATAAGGACCTAAACAACAGCGGATATATATATATATATATATATATATATATATATATATATATAATAGTGAGAATTTTTGCAGTATTCAATAATTCGTATTTTAACTAGCAACTTTCTAGCAATGGAGAATTAATTTTAATTTTGGTTTTATCTAACTTTTGGGTTGTAAGGAACTGTTAAATAGCAAGCAGTAGCACTAGAACTAGTACTAGTAGAACGCCGTTTGTACTCTACAGAAGGGCGCTAATTCTCATCACAGAAAGTATGATCGGCCACTTCAATACTCACCTGCCTGGTAACGGCCCACATAAAATTCTTGGTGGCCCAACAAAATTCTTGGCGGCCCTCAGGAGGAAATCGAACGTTCAGCACTCCGACTGGACCAGCAAGCAGCAAATTCCTTTAGTAGATAATAAAGGAAAAGGGGTCGAAACAAGTCCTGACCCACGGGCAGTCGACTAACGTTCAGTATAACAGACGGCCCAGGAAGGCTACAAGAAATACACAAGGTCAAGCTTTGCATAAGTAATGAATAGTTTACGTATTATGGAATAAAGGTAATTATTGCTTATAAATGGTAAATAATCCATTAATTTATTTCTCAAGTTCAAGTTTAAATTATTTAATTTACATATTAATATTATTTAATTAAAATTCAAAGAGAAATATTTATATAAGTTGATTAATTAACAGCGAAGATTAGGAAAAAATTTTCTTTAATTAAAATCAAGGAGCCGATTACATCCCCCCCACACACACAGCCTCCCCCCAGTGCGGACACAGAGCGCTACAGCCGGCGGCCCGCACCCCTGTCTCCCCTACACACCTCAGCAAACCCTGGGAAAGTAGGGAATCGAATAACGCTGAGAATGCCGAGAAGCAGACAAGAGGAGTCGCCCTCATAATGCAAGAACGGCAATTGCGTCTGCTCGCCAAAAGTCGAAATACTGCTCAGTATATAATTTGGGTTATAATTACTGCGCAAAATGGGAGGAAAAAGACAGGGGTCTGAAATTATCAATTTCTAACCAACCAAGTTGGAACCTCACCTCAAGTTTATTAGTGCGCTTGAGTGGGATATTGACCCAGTTTGAGTCGCAGAAAATTTACAAGGAATCAACCCCTATAGTTCAGAGAAGGAGAAAGTTAATCGAAAGAGATTTTCTCTCTCAAGAAGTTAACAGAAATTGATGTGGGGCTCTCCGCGAGAAACCTTATATCTCAGGCAACTCGCTAAACATTAAATCGAGAAGTCCCGAGTTAATCGAGGTTGAGACCCAGGTTAATGTATGAAGTGAAAATATTGTAAATGATGGACAGAGTGAAGGACAAATGCTTAATAGATTAGTGAACAAGAATTAGATAGCTGAGTAATATTTGAGCAGGCTCAAGATGCGTCCGGAACCGTCAAGTAGTCCAGGAAGAGAGGTAAAGGGATTTAACGCAGAGAATACAGCTTTACCTGCAAATGCACATGTTAATTTAAGTAGTGAAAATCTACAGCCTCTATAAGCAGTAAATTTTACGATAGAAGGCTTCCAGGCGATTCCTTTTTAGTTATTACAGAACAGCAGAGGCATAACAAAATACACCAAACACATCATCACTCATGTCACGTACAGCAAGTTTTCACCTTTGAGTCTCTTGAATTTATTTTGACTAACCCTAAATTACTATTTGCATTGATTGATGGTATCATATGCTGTTTATCCCGTTTACTGAAAAAAAAAATCTAAGTTTTTTGTGATCGAGCAAACGCATTAGGAGTGAATACGTAATAGTTTTTTTTTTCAATTTCAAAAAATTGATCTATAGATAAGGATAAGCATTTTAAACTTATATTTTTCCTCCCATGACCTTAAAATATTCTGTATTTTTTTATCATCAATGGGGTAAAAACAAAGTTTTATTGTCATAATAGCTTCAAACATCATCAGCCAGTAGAGGTCTGTACGTACGTGAACCAACATATGAGGTCCGTAGGTTCCTGTGCAGTGTGCACCCCCAAAGGGAACCACTGTAGGTAAGCTGCCTCAGCACTCCCAGGAAAAGGCGGGAATTCAAGTTTCCGTCATATTTGAAGACCTGGGCCCAGATTTACCAACGTTACAATATTGTAGAACCTGCAGTTTTGTAACTTGCAAGGCTTGTACAATATATGAAAGATGCTATTTATTGCAGCTACTATATTGTAATCGTAAAAAGTTTCTTTAGGTACCGTATCGTACGTCTGGGAGTGCTAGGCAGGCCAATATCAAAACTCGTTTCAAGCTTGTCGGTTTCAATCACAGTTCATTTACAGAAGAAAGTTCTGTCAGATCTGCGTGTTTGCGCGTACGGCGGTACAAACCTTCAGAAGTGAGATGTCAAGCCAATAGCGTCACGCCATTATGCAATTACCCAAGATTCATCGCTGCAAAAGGAGTGACGCTGTTGTCTTGACGGCACAATTCGGAAGGTTTGTACGTCGAAGGTGTAAACTCTCAGACCTGACCTATCTTCTGTAAATGAACTGTGGTTCAATACACCAAGCAGATACCTATGACATCTGTCTGGGGCCAATCGCGACGCGCTGAGGGGACATAGTCCCAGTGCAGCAGTATAAGCCTTTTGCGAATTTTTCTGTAAATGTGCCTCTGCCCTTTTATGCATATGCTTCTAAAACTCAATGAAATGTAGGTAATTAGGTTTCTCAAGTTATTTTGTATTTAACATTGCTCTTGCTAGGGGAAGCAAGCTATTCCATACATTTTATTTTTACAGCCGGAATCATTAAAGGGACCAACACGGAGTGCTCATCAAATATGAAAAATGTACATATACAGTTCATAACTTCTAACTAAATTAGGCAAAGAAAATTTTAGAGTAATAAACAGTTATTGCTAAGTAATTAATTTTCTTTAGATGACGTCTCATTCCATAAAGGCAGACTATAGTTTCAGAATGAAGCACTCCCAGACTGTGAGCCCAAATATTTTTTTAACCGCCATTTACGTTCTTCAATTGAGGAAAATTAAATAGATATTGGTAATACAGGGAAAATTAAATAGATATTGGTAATACAGGTGATCCTCACTTTATATTGCACCTTTTCTATAGAAGCACCCATTTATAGCGGGATTATTTAGTTCCAGAGCATCAAAATATATCACCTTGAAAGGTGGAACAACGGATTCAAATGGATTCAATTAGGAGATAAAAGTGTTATTCACAAAATTGAATCGATACTTATAAACTTAGCAAGTTGGGATGTGCTGTGAGAGAGGATAGTGTTAGTTAAATAAAGAAACAATTCACAACATACGTTCACTTTATATTGCACCTTTTCTATAGAAGCACCCATTTATAGCGGGATTATTTAGTTCCAGAGCATCAAAATATATCACCTTGAATCCACCTTGTTGCCTAAGTTTACCTAAGTTAATCCTCTATTTTCACAATAAGTGTTTNTGTAGAATATTAAATTCAAGATATTTTCCTAGAATATCATTCCGTGATTCTTTCCCTACGCCATGTATAGCATCACTTATGCCGGCTATGAAAGAGAGGGAAAATTGATCATACGATTTCAGATAACTTATGTAAAATATGGCCCATAAGGCAATGAACGAGAAGTCGGCAAAAATTAACCATCAGTGAGAAGGTAACAGTTTTCAATGGCTTAAAGTGAGAGAATGAAAACGGTTGATTTTGCTGAAAAGTTCAAAGCTGGAGAATGCACTATGAAGCTTATCCGCAAAAATAAAGGATGTATAAGGTTGTGACCAAATAATATTTCACCAAAGATGGCCGACATGAACGTTCAAATTCTTAATCCAAAAAAAAAAAAACAAATATATATATACTGTATATATATAAACTAAGTCCTACATCAAGTGTAATTTGGTCCGTTGAGAGCAATATTTTAAACTAATAATGCGTTTATGTGTAGTATCCTACAGGCCATTGAGCTTGTTTTCATCTAGGTTAGGTTAGGCAAGGACTGGTTCTGCTAACGTCTAAATGAGCTAGCTTCATCTAGGTTAGGTAAGGCAGGAACTGATTCTGCTCACGATCAAAGATTGACCCTAAGTAAGGCCAATCAAAGACTGACGCTAAATAAGGCCAATGAAAGATTGAAGTTAATTAAAAAACACCAATAACCTAAAAACATAATTCTGCCAAATATAACTAAAAATCCCCATACATTCAATAAAAAACACTTCGGGACGTGACAGGAACCAGTCCTGGCTTCACCTAACCTTATAAGCGGGAGCTAATATTTTGAAGGGGCTCTGTAGCAGGGTGGTGGTCAGTGGCGGTGGTGGCGGACTAAAGAAGGCCCAGCGCGTTTATATGTCGGGAAACGTACGGGGAGAAGCACGTAGAATCAGGTGTAAAGCTCAGTGTTACACTTAATAGCAGAATTTACACTTAATGTTGTCGTTAGTTAAATTCTGTTACATATAGTGTAGGATTTAGTTTTTATACATATGTATATATTTGAGCATTCTCCCAATGAACGTTTTCTACAAACCATAAACATAGAAACTTGTCTTTTAAGGCCAGACTAGTATCAACATGGTATTTTTAGTGGCACCCAACTATAGCGAGGGTTGCAAACTACAGCGAACTCGTCAGCGCTATAAAGTGAAGATCGCCTGTATACTAACTAGTGTTAATAACGTTCGTAATTACCCGTTTCTTCACCAATAGCCGATATATAAAAAATTGTGATCATTTACAACTGGTTCATCGGTCCCGTAAATGTACCAGCATGTCTCTCGTGAGATACAAGATGCGAAAACTTCTTAAATAGACTTACACATTGTAACTCTGAGATACGTTGTGGGCGGGACTCTACAACCTTGCATCTGGCTAGATAAATCTAGTCGCATATGCACTAGTACTCAACGAATGTATATATCAGCGCATAGGCCACACCATGCATTGACTGGACACTGAAATTGGGCTTCTCACAATTTGGCCTGGAGGCCGATGTACCTACGTGTTAATGAAATGAGTTCTAATAATCACAGAGACGTCAAACACAGGAAATCTGAATTTACACTCATATATCTTCAGTAGGCGATATATACCATACCTTCGGACAGCAAGAATAATTCAAAATTCATCATAATTTCTAGAAATATTAAAATTTTAGAAGAAAAATTGGCTCATAGATACTACATGTAATGGACTTTAATTAATATCGCATGCAATTGAGTTTTTTTATGGATGAATTTAAAGCAATAACCTCAGAAATTGATGTATGAAGAGCTTTTGGTGGAACTCATCCCTATAGCCGCATGGAAAGGAAGGTTAAAAAATCCCAGTAATACTGAAAACCCTAATCAAAACCACAGTAATGCTACAGAATAAAACCACATTAGTAGCCATAAACTAAAAATGTATAATTAACCACGAGATGAAGATACCAGGACTGCCGTTAAAAGACAGTAAAATACCATATTGGTGCTGATGTAACCCTCCATCACAATAACCATCTACAGTTGCACCATGTCATTTCACATTATCACCTAAGAATACTACGCCACTTTGTGGTTGCCTACGCTACATCACTTTCATAGTAGCGTAAGTTGAATCATTCCATGGCTGCCTAAGTTGAATGACATCATGGTTAACTACATATTATGATTTAATGGTTTACTATGATTAATCACTTCATGGTTGCCTACATTAATTACATGATATAGTGGACGACTATTTTGCATCGCTTCATGGTTTCCTACATTACATGATTTAATGATTTCCTGCAAATGACTATGTTACATCACTTCACAGTTGCCTCAATTACATACTTAGCTATATGATTTGATAGATGACAATGTTACATCACTTAATGGTTGCCGGAGTGAAATAACTCCATGATGGCCTACATCACATCATTTCACAGCTGCCAATATCAGATCACTTCACAGCTGCCACTGTTAGATCACTTCACAGCTTCCAATGTTAGATCACTTCAGAGCTGCCAATGTTTGGTCACTCTACTGTCTCTACAACCACCAATGCTACATCACTTTTCAGTCGCCAATGCTAGATCTCTCTAGGCCTGCCAATGCTACCTCATTTCATTGTTTAAGATGCTACATCATTTCATGGCTACCAATATTGTACCAGTACCACTTCACGGCTACAAATGCTGTATCACTTCACGGCTACCAATGTTGCATCACCTGGCGGCTACCTCTGCTGTATTACCAAGAGGTTACCAATGTTGCATAATTTCGCTGCTGGCAATGCTCAATGCTACACCACTTCATGGCGGCCAGTGCTTCATCATTCAGATCACTTCACGACCGCCAATGCTATAATGTCACTTCACTGCTTTCAATGCTATATCACTTGATGTCTGCAAGCTGCTCCGACTCGCTCTTCAGCTCTGCTGTCTGTTATCATCTCGCTTAGTCCCTATACCAAATAGATTTCATTAACATTTTCAGCAGCTCATTACTTTGCATTTCGTAACAAATCGAGCACAGTACAAATTTTAGAAGCTTCTGTTCTACAAAATGAGACTGTTTATTTCGCAAACTATTTCGAAATAGCTGTACTCTACTGCAAATATCAAAGGATGTCATATACAGTTGCTCTAAGAGATCACACTTCAAGCCTTAATATTTTTGTGGATTTGTTGCGTATAGAAGTTTTAGAAGCATGTGCAGTCTTGCCAGTCATTACTGAAAGCAAAAGAATTAATGCAAGTAGCTGAACAAAGTATGAAAAAGAAATGGATAAACTCATAAAAATGCGCTGCGGCACCGTGCATTCAGGCCCAATTGCGGGACCGAAATCTGCCATACCGGCCAGTGTCAAGTCAATGTATGGTGTGGTCTATGATCAGCGCTATATGATTCTAACTTGTGGCCCGGGGGGTCATTATAAATGACGGTAGAAAATTAGCACTTCAGGAAATCCATCGCTGTCTCCTGTGCTTATTACTGTTTATAAGGCTTCTTTAAAGAAAATTCAGCATTCTGCCTAAAATATTTGATACATATATATACTATGAGGCGTAGGTAAGTAATATCTCCCGTAGCAACTCAGAACAATGAACACGTCCAGACACGATCATGCAGGCAGGCTCAGGTCCCTCAGCTGGAGCGCCCAAGTTCGACCCCCGCATCTAAGATACCGTCTTCGGCACCTGAATTTTCTCTCCAGTAGCAACTCAGAACAATGAACATGTCCAGACACGATCATGCAGGCAGGCTCAGGTCCCTCAGCTGGAGCGCCCAAGTGCGACCCCCGTATCCAAGATACCGTCCTCGGCACCTCAATTTTCTCCTATTTTATTCCCATAGAGCATGACAGGAGAGATATAAATATAGTTGTCAATAAATAAATATATCAATGAAAACACGACGTGAATTATTATATAGTTCTAATGATTTTGAAGCGATATTAAACTTTTCTCTTACCTTCTCAGAATCCGCAGTATTTCTACGAGCTGGGGTGTGAGTGGAACTTTCGCAACCTCTTCTGCCGCCCCGCGGATGCGGTGAACTGCCCTGCAGCGCTCACAGAAGGAGCTAAAATAGTTCACGGCATCACAGACAGCTTCAAGACAGAGCCNGAGCTGGGGTGTGAGTGGAACTTTCGCAACCTCTTCTGCCGCCCCGCGGATGCGGTGAACTGCCCTGCAGCGCTCACAGAAGGAGCTAAAATAGTTCACGGCATCACAGACAGCTTCAAGACAGAGCCCAAGATAGCGGTAAGCTCGAACACCGATCAAAGACTATTCCGACGTTTCTTGTTTTTGGTTATGCTTAGTACATATTTAGGAGTCATAATCACCTGACCCAAGTGAAGAAACAAGGTGACACATCTTTCAAATGTAGCAATCATCTGCAGATGAAAGAGTAGTTTGTACCAAATGGATAGCTTAGTAAGAAAATATAGGCACTGGTAAGACAATGTCTGCGTAGTCACTTACTGACCTACCAGGTCAGATTTGAATTCACGTAATTGCAACACTTCTGTGCAGAGTTAGCTTCATTTACTATTGATAGTCTAGCACATGGGAACTGAGCTTGGAGCTTTTCAAGTCTTCAGAGAGGTGAATTGGGATCACAGATTGAAAAGGTTAAAAAAATGTATGAGGTGAGAAAAGTTGAAAACAAGTAGATTCGATTAAATAGCTCTACTCGAGCAGGCAATCCATATAGGTAACACCATAGACCACACCATACATTGACTGAAAACTGGCCCCTAAGGCAAATTTCAGTCTTGCTATTGGGCCTGACAGCACGGTGCCGCAGACGCATTTGAATATGTTCTCTCATTACTTTTTCACACTTTGTTTAAGCTATTTGACTTATTGTTTTACATTCAGTACTGACTGGCAAATTCATAAACTTCTACACGCAACAGATTCATAAATATATTATAGCTTGAAGTGAAATTATTTGGAACAATATTATTGTTTATGACATCCTTTGATATTTGCAATTAACTTATTTCGCAATAGTTAGTAAAATAAACAGACCATTTTGTAGAACAGAAGCTTCTGAAATTCGAGGTATGCTCGATTTGTAATGAAATGCCAAGTGAACAGCTGATGAAGATGTTAATGGAATATATTTGGTGTACGGGCTAAGTGACGTAATCAGAACAGACTATAGAGAGCTGAATGGTGAGTTGGAGTAGCTGGTAGCCTTGAAGTGATGGAGCCCGGCCAGCAGTGAAGTGATGAAGCACTGGCCACCAGGAAGTGATCTAGCATTGGAAGCAGAGGTGTGATCTAGCATTGGAAGCAGTGAAGTGATATAGCATTTGTAGCAGTGGGGTGATATAGCATTGGTGGCCGTGAAGTGATCAGAATGATGAAGCACTGGCCGCCATGAAGTGATGTAGTATTGACAGCCGTGAAGTGATATTGTATTGTCAACCGTGAAGTGATGTAGCTTTGACAGGTGTTGAGTGATATATCATTCGCCGCCTTGAAGTGATGTAATGTAGGCCACTGTGAAGTAATTTAACTCCAGCAACAATGATGTGCTTCAACTTAGGCACCCAAAAAATGATGTAATATAGGAAACCATGAAGTGATATGACGTAGGCAGCCACAAAGTAGTGTAATATAGGCTACCTAGGCAGTTATGTGATATGATATTGACAATCACGATGTGCAGAAGAGTTGTATTAGCCATCAGTTGTTATGTTTTAACATCATTTACTGGCTGTCTTGGTATCTTTATCTCATAGTTAAACATGTAGTTATTTTTAGTTCATTGGTAGGTACCAATGTATTATTATTGTGGTTTTAATTCTTCTTTTTTTTCAAAATGAGTGGATTTTCTTATCCTCATTATTGTTGTGGCTATTGGGATGAGGTCTACCGAAAGCTCTACATACATCAATTTTTGAGGTTATTGTTTCAAATACGTCATTGGAAAAAAATTAAATTAATGTGATATTAACGAACATTACGCGTAGTACCTATGAGCCATTTTTTCTAAAAATTTTAATGTTCCAAGAAATTATGATGAATTTTCAATTTTTCTTGGTGTCCGAAGGTATGATGTACATCGCCTACTGAAGATATATGATTGTGAATTTAGATTCCCTACTCTGCAACGTATTCCTCATGGTACCGCTAAAAAATTATTATTTGATTGAAGTCTCTGTGATTATTTGAACTCATTTTGTCAACACTTACGTAGCTCGGCCTCCACACCCAATTGCGACTGGCCCGATTTCAGTGTCTAGTCAATGTATGATGCGGTCTATGGTAACACTTATACCTGAGGAGCTATGGCACCAACGTGTACTGCAAGAGTTACTCTCACATGACATTAAAAATTGTAATTTTCATCAACTGTGATTCGCAGAGTAGCATGAGTCAGTTATTAAGCAGTTTCCAGTGGCATGTATTCTTGCCTTGGACTCGCTTATGCTATTACATGTTTGAGGTAAACGGACACAGGCGGCGACGCTTGCTTATTTAAAGAGTACCTGATCGCTAATAATAAGAGGCTTTCCTGGACGGTAAAACTGTTGCTGTTTCATGGAATATTTCTTTTTTTTTATTATTCGGACAAAGCAAGCACTGCCATTGCGAAATAACAGAGCTGCATACTAACTGCATGCGCGATGTATATTCGCTTTGTTTCTTGTAGTTTATACCACAGTACAGGAAAAAGAAAAGAACAACCATGTAAGGGGGTTTGGACGATCATCCCCAAGCTAATGGCTACGAACCACTAGCACCAGTAATCCTGTCAGAGGTACGAGAGCAACGGGCAACTCCCAACTGGCAGGGTTCCCGGTGCGATGTTTTCCCCAATAAAGTATGCACAAAAATCGCCGTTTCGTGGGTACCTCAGTTGCTGATGCCTTAATGTTAGTAGTGGTATATGTATTGAACAATGTTTCATTGTACGAGATAGTCTGCTGCACAGCTTCTGCAAAGCCTAAAGCACCGGAGCCGGGAGCAGTCGGCGATGTAACCGCAGTACAGAAAAGGGAAAGTATGTACTTTCACAAAATTTTCATGCTTGTGACGAACGCAGAAGTGAGTCAGTCACAAGTACAGAGCTTCTCAGACAGCATTCAATAGCAGAGGTGAGAGGTTACGTCGCACACAGCTCTCGGCTCTACTGCTTTACTCTTAGAAAAATAATGCAAGATAGTGCAATAAAATATCACTTAACAGATATACCACTACTGCCTAGAGTAATGCCTCAGCAACTGAGATAACCACAGAACGGCGGTTTTGGGCATCTTTTCTTAGGAAAATAGTTACGAGAACGATCGCACTGGGGACCTTGCCAGTTCAGCTGAGGTTGGCCCTGCCAACCTTCCTGTTTGCTTTTATTCCCCCTTTCCTGTACTGTGACGTAATCTCGTTCTTCCGCTCCTACATATTGATTGAGCCACTGTGCCACTTACGTCTGGCTTGCTGCTCCATATAGATCGAATTTTTCTCTTACGGGAAAAGCTCGCAAAGTGTGTGAATATTCTATACTCTCCTTCTCTGTACTATTTATATCCACAGTGGTGGGACGATAGGGTACTGGGTTTGTATGCTGAAGTTCGCGAATTCTCCACAGGGCGGGTGAATTCTTGCTATACATAATTTGCGGCATCACCGTTTTTGACTTGCATAGTCCATTGTGGGGCACTGATCAAGCAGGAAATGAGACAGTCTGGGTACCGCATGAGCCTTCCGTTCACATGAGCCTTTCGTTCCTGATGCTATAGCTTCACAATCCTTGATTGACTGCAACCATGTAGTATCCAGCGGCCAACAATCTACAGCAAAAGCCAATGCATATAGATTTCCAATTTGGGGTATGCAGTCAAGCTGACTTCAACTCTTCTAGGGTTATTTGTGAAGAAAGTTTCCCTGCATTGTCAGTGACGTTTCAAATTAAATTATACCATTCCTCTTAGAATGCATTTCGAAGATCTTACATAGGGCCTATATGCTAATTTACGGGTGAAGAGCTGAAATTATCGTCAACAGCTTAGGGTGAATCACAGGGTGACGTGTCGGTTACAAAATTTTGATTTATTTGCTAATTCAGACTCTGTAAATAGGGCGAAAGTATTGTCCCTGTGCGATCTGGTACAATCCACAACCGATATTGGTTGACGACCCGGCGGCTGAAGACCACTGGTTTAAGGCACTTACTCTCGAGTTACGGTGATTCGTTTCCCATCCACTTTTTTTTTTTTTTTTGTCCACGTTGAAACTTTCGTCTCCATTGCGAGTTTACGAGTGATTTTAAAACTTTTGATGGTGGAGTTAGGAGGTTATGGTGTTTCCTGCACTAAGAATTCGTCTCTACTTTCCTTGCAATTCTGTCGTTGGCATTCCAAGAGCAGCCTGGATGGTACATTTAAGTCGCTAGAAAGAGAAGAGTCCGATTTCTCTTGCTTTGACGACTGTGAAAAATTATTTCAAGATATTTCCTATTCTTCAGACTCACCAAAATGCACTAAACTGTGTTCATTTCTCTTTTACAGCTATACCATGTATATTCCTATTCCATATGATGAGGACATTAAAAAAAGTTGGGTACAACTATCGCACCAGGTACATTTTTGAGGGGGCATGGGTGTCTTATAATAATCAGTTATGGACGGATTGTTTTGAAACTAGCTCAGAATGTGTATTTTGAAAAAAAAAACACATTTTGCTCGTACAGCTATTTTGATTTAGGCCATAGTTTTTCAGGTCATGGGGAAATATCTATATATAAATGCATATACATACCCATTTTTTTGAAAATTTCATGAATTTCATGAGTAGCACTCAATGAGATTTTACACTAGAGAAAAACATCAACAGTTTTGGAATCCTTGAAAGATTCCTAACAAAACTATAGAGTTGGGTTTTCTATTTTTGCCCTCATAACTTTTTTTATCACAGCTTAAACCCGAATGTTTTGTTTTTCCCTATAGATTAGTTAGAGATCGAAAATTACATATCAAAAGAAAACCAAATAGAAAATGGAAAATTCAACTCCATGCTTTTGTTATGAATCACTTAAGAATTTCAAAACTGTCAGTTTCTTTTTTCCAGCATGAAAGCTTATTTAGTTCTATTCGTTTGAAATTTCCACATAATTTATATATTTATATATAAATCTCATAATTTCAAAAACTAAGGCTCAAATCAAAAAGTTGTGAGATCAAAGTGTTTTCTTTTTTTTTTAATTACATGTTCTGAGCAAGTTTCATAACAATCGGTCCCCAATCGATAATTTTGTACACAGGCACACGCCGCAGAGCCAGGACCATCAGTTGCATTGTGTTGCGTTGCACTGTGACTAGCTAGCAGTCCTTTTATGGAATTTTCAACCAGCCAATTCAAAATATTTCCCAGTCGTTGAGAAATAATGTAAGATGAACTTGAAATTTTCCATACAGAAAACCTTCGTATTAATTAGTGTAGTCACAGCTGTAGCTGGAGGATCGAAAAAGAAAAAAACAGTCAATTTATATTCTTCCATTATAAATCTGATACCCTGTAATGAGTAATGCCAATTCTGAATTCCTCTCTCACGGTCTATTCATAGCATTTTAATTTGGAGCCCGACATTTTATGCGTTTGTTAATCTTTCTATTGAAAAAAACTTTTCAGAACTATTTTTGAATTGTAGTTTATGGCTTCTAAGCAGCTCTTAACGTCTTTATATGGAACTATATTGTTATTTGTATTCTAATTACCACTCCAATCTCATAGGCGCTGTACCAGACGTGGCTACACCATGACATGCGCCTGCCCCTGTCGAAATTGCTGGCTGACGTGGAGTCTACCATGGCTGCTGCTAAGCCTGCTAAGACGCCCTGCAGCAAATACAAGCCTATCGACGATATCCTTTTGAAACAACTCAGAGCTAAGGCTTGACGAGTGGTCGGGGAATGCGTGCACAGGAGAGTCCCCTCGAACACTGCTTACTAGAAAAAAACCCTTGTTCTAGGGCGGTGAAATAATGGGCGATATCGCTGTCAAAAAAGTGCAATTATAGTGTCTGTTCTTTTTCAGCCTACCGAAATGTGATCTGTGTGATAGTTTGCAATGCAAACCATGAGTATATTCTATGGTGTGTTGAAAGTAGTAGTATTTTTAGTAATTTTATTAGAGGTGGTATTAGCTCTTTTTTATTTCTCTGACTTTATTTTGACTGCCATATAGCGATTTGCATGCGCGTCATATTCGCTTTGCCCGCCAATCTTATGCCGAGATCAAGCGCCATCCATCTTAACGCGTTCACTCATACCCTCATCCGAATGTTGTAGCGTCGGTGTTAGCACAACTTTGCGCACGCCACAAAAAGTCATAAAATGTTAACCTTCATATCAGTTTCTCCTGCAAATGATACTCAGCAAATTACTGAGAAACCAGCGCCCGTTTCTGCTATTGCTAAGGCACAGTGACACCATCCGAGCGATGGATGAGCGAACGCGGTGATATGAATGACGTGTGAACACGCCCTTAGGCGTAGCAAAAAGGGGATCTTGAGAAACCGAAGGCCTCTCTTGGGCCTCGGCACAAGCCAAAGAAGCTGACTTTTTCAGAACACATGCGTATCGCGACAACAGCGTTGTGGGCCCAGTTTTCACAGAAGATAATAATGATTTATGGCCTGAGCCAAGGGGCTCCCCGAAGAGGAAGGCCCATACCATGGCTGAACAACGACCAGGTTAACTCACGCGCAGGCAGGTGTTAAGCCCCGCCCACTCCTGTGACGTCAGGTGGGGAGATAGATAGCAAACAGTTTTAATTAGTTTATACTAGTTACTTGCTTAATAAATGCGGTGAGC
>LQNS02278080.1:5416885-5451510 GCA_001587735.2 Parhyale hawaiensis
TGGTATAAATGAATAAGGTACTTGTGCAACACCGACGATCTTCTCCCCACCTGACGTCACACGAGCAGATGCGCAGAACCGTCTCAAAATGATCAAGCGATGAGTTAACCTGTTACGTTGTTCAGCCATGGCCCATACCAATCAGGTGGGTCTCCCCGTTACCGAAATCTTCCACACGCCTATAATTTCACCACGATTCTGAAGACCCTACCAAGATTAGAGGCCGTCTAATATAGGGTTTCTTGCCATAACTTTCACCCCTAGTGTTTTCCAAAGATTCTCGATTGGATGTAGGTCACGACTTTGTGGTGGCCAATCCATAACTTCGAGATCTTGCTGCTCAAGGTAACTCATGGCTGTCTTTGCCTTGTGGCAGGGGGCATTTTCTTGCATGAAGATGGGGCT
Organism: Parhyale hawaiensis; assembly: GCA_001587735.2. NCBI lineage: Eukaryota > Metazoa > Arthropoda > Malacostraca > Amphipoda > Hyalidae > Parhyale > Parhyale hawaiensis. Next base: position 5,417,291 of record LQNS02278080.1, read on the forward strand.
GGGAACACCTGAGTTTACAGGATTAGGCACAACAATACCTTCCAGCAGATTTTTATACACCTGAGCATTCACACGGGTTTGCAAACGAAAGAAAGGCGATATCCCTTGACTAGAGAACGTACCGAAAACCATCACGCTCCCGCCGCCAAACTTCACAGTCTTCTTAGTACACTTTACACTTAATTTTTCGCCTTCACTTCTTCTAATAAAATTGTTACCGTCATTACCAAACAAACTGAACTTGCTTTCATCACTGAAAAACACTAGCCCAATTTTCATGGGACCAGTTAACATGCTTGTTTGCAAACTCTAATCTCTTTTTCTTGTTATGGGCACTCACAAGCGGTTTCTTCTGTGGGTGTCTTGTAAATAACCATATTTCTTGAAGGCGCCGAGAAATGATCTGACGTGAGACGTTCATACTTGTAGTGCCATTCATTTCCCTACTTATTGCAGCTGAGGACTTGAAACGATCCTTTAATCACTCACGCTAGATAACTCTGTCCTCTGCCGGCTTTTTAGGGGCACCAATGCAGCTGGTTTCATCGTACGGCTTCCCTATTCTGCCAACAACACTTTTCGAGCGGTTTACCTTCTTAGAAATTTCTCTAATAGGGAAATTATTCTTGTGCATTGATGATATCTAGTCCCAGGATATAATCAACTTTCTGGCGTGGTGCCATCATGCAACGAACAGCAATGTTTACAAATGGCAGTGTCAAACTTTGTCTTCGATGCAAATAAAGAAATACGGACTGAATAAGAAATTTACTAAATTTTTCTTTTTTTTGTCCCTTAGTTTTGGACGTTATAAATTTGAAGAGAAAAGTTTTCCGTCCATAACTTTTATTATCCTTCATACATGGCTCAAATTTCAACACAATGATCAACATCTTACTGGCTAATAATGTGCAAAAGAAGAAGTACCTGGCATGGTTAGAAAAAAGTTATGCCGTTTTGAAAATTTGTCCCATAATTTTATACGGTACTGTATATTTAAGGGCACTTGAAATGTACAGGTACAAGAAGAAGTATCGTCGTCAACGCTCTGATTTCGTTCCTTGTTCCACTGATCATGATTTATTGTTACGCAAAGATAGTTTTACTCTGTGAGCAACGTAAAATCAGATGTGTGAATGAGTTTAAAGTGCTAAATACAGTGGCAACGATCAAACATCAGTTACATTAGTGCATTTGTTTCACCACTGTACACCTTATGCCCTTAGGCCGGGGCCCCACAGAGAGCAACAAGCACATGCAATAAATTTGCCGCGTTGCATGTCGCTTGTCTCGCCGGTGAAACCTCGGCCTTAAGCTTATGAGATGCTTCGAATTTTCGTTCCCTGGTCCTCGCCCGACCCATTTTAAAACTCCGACCAGTCTTTGTGACCTCTCCCATGCCCAACCTCGGCCCGGGTTTTCATCTCGTATTAACCACGGTAACTATTCTTACTTTTTTACTTCAGTAGTTTTCGTTTAAGCTTCTCTACACCATCATGCCCTGCCTTGGCATATCAAGTCTCGCGATTGAAAATTTATTTAATAGTCTAAGGCAAAATGTTCACTAACAGATAGAATCGAGTTTTCATTTTGCATGCCTGACTGCGATTCTACAAGTTATTAAATTTTTTTCGCTTAACCTTTGGCCATAATTGAAGCAATTTTTCTCCCACAGTCCCACAGTTGCAGGCAGTGGCGATTATTATTAAAACTTCACCCTCAAGCCCCCACGGACAGGTAATACAACCCAAATGAAGTACTTTGCAACATCGGGAATCCCAAAACGCTATTAAAGGAAACGAAACAAAAAGCCATAACAGCTGACTTAAACGCCTGCAGGGCAATACGAGCAAAAGCCGATGCCGGCAATAAATTCCAAGCCCCAACAGACGAGGGCACGAAACACCGACTGAACTGACGAGTTCGGCACCTAACATTCTGCAACGTGAAATAGTGCGCGCCGACCACAGCACGTGTAGTTCTCGGAATGACCTTGAGAGCAGGGGCAGAAGAATACAACCAATGCCTCTCATTGCTGTACACCATATAAAACAAAAAAAAAAAAACAGAGTTCGCCCACCCCTCTCCTGTACGTGGGACAGGTTCACCAGATTATTATCCGCGTACAGCCTACTTGCTTAACTAACAAGTTGGTCCAACACGGTCGTACTATACACCGAAATCAACCTAAAGCTACCGAAATCGGCCAAAATCGGCCGAAATCTACCGAATTCCACCTAAAATATGCTATTTTTTCTCATCCCAACACCATACGAGGAATCTTGCTGATATAGAACTATTTTGAAAACATTTTTACTCTCAGGATGATTATTATATTCCTAGTTTGAGCCTCACTACCCACAGAGTACACTGTGATCCAAAGAGAGGAAGAGAGGAAGGAAGGGAATGTAGAATGCCATGAGAAATGTGGACCCCGTGCACGAGTGAACGCACATGGGAACAGCAAGTCGGGAAAGAAAAGGAAGAACAAAGCAAAGCACCACCAGTAATAGTAGGAAGATGGAAAGAAGCAACATGGGCACGAAGGACAGACTTCCCGAAGGCTTACCTAAGGGCTAAGGTAACCTATTCAATTCCCCCTGGGCGAACCTAACTTGCATAACGCTATGAACCATCCTATGCCCTCCGAGAGGATTTACTCTCAGGAAAATAGATTGTTTCTACGTGCACAAATGTATTTTCTACAAGTCTTTTATAAATATGTTGTTAGATCTACAGTTTTGAATCCAATTCTTAGATTAAAGAGAAAATCTAGAGATAAAAGAAATATTGCGTGTTTTAATATATCGAGATAGATTACCGTTCCTCCCACTCAAATCCAGCATTTTTGTTGACACGTTTAGGTAAAATAAGGCATTCTAAGACTTTTTCCAGGATGATTACATACCGTTTTCGTCGGAAATGCTTATAATATAGTTTTAGAGATATTTGACTTGCAAGTTTTTACTGTTTTTGGATTAGGTTAAGACTGGTTAGGTTAGGCTGAGAGGGGGTAATAGTAAAAATTTACCTCAGTGTATAATACCTAACCAGAGCTGACTTGAAACAGAATTTCCCAACATGGGAGATACATTTCCTGTAAAGAAATTTGAGATTTTGCTGAGGCCATTGATGAAACTATTCGGTTGTCATTGCCACGCATGACTGGTGTATCCAGTAAATGAAAATAAAGGGAGAACCAAACAGACACACGAAGGAAAAGAACGCGCGTGAATTGACTTTTTTTTCGGATCAAGCGACCGTTTATTTATTTATTCACATGTCCATTACTATGACGCTCTAATAAAACAGGCGATTATTAGGCCGGGTTAGAGACGGTGGTCATTTTGGACGCCTTCGCTTGGGTCGTCAAAATCGATCTCCAAGCGCACTTCACTGAACTTGTCCAAAACTGCCCTGGCTTCGACCCGTTAATTCCCGTCTCAGGCATTAACTCAAAATTGATCACCTGGGTGACTTCAACGAGCTCAACCTTACTTGGTACAATGAAAATTTCAGTCGGTTCAACTCAATCGAGTTGTTTCTAAGATCTACGACGCAATTCAAAGGGACAAAGCCAAGTTCTTGTCTGCAGGTCAGGAAAAGTTAAGAGAACTGTCCTTAGCTTAGATCGACTTCGACGACCCAATTGAAGAAGTCCTTTATCAGGTTTCACCGAAAACCGATTGGTAGAAAAATAGACCAGGTTGCATGCAGATGATGGCAAGTGTATATCTGAATGCAGGTTTTTTCTTTCCCAACGCTTGAAATTCAACACTGAAGATGCATACAGCTTGTCTTATTCTCATGTTTCATCATATGTAATTTCTTCTGAGTTTTAATACATCCAAACTTCAGCTGCTCCGAATTCACGCTGATGTTCTAATTGGCTTCATAATAAACGGAGCAATTGGTATAAGATATTTGCAAATGGTCAGTAGTCGGATAAAGAGCCCAAGGATTTCTTTGCAGCAAATAACTTTTTTTTTTCATTTTGGGTGTTTCTTTCAACGGAATGACTTTTCGCTTGACAAAACTTCCGATTTACATGATCTCAACAAGTATCTTGAATATATAGCTCAATTTTTGGTAGGGACGATGACGACTGCGGGCCAAATAGGAATTGCTCTTCAGCGTATCACCAGACGAATGGTTGGCGTTGTTCAATGAAATTTGCGCCTAGCGTTAAAGTTGGTAGTTGCAGTGGCTCCTACATCGGCAAACCACAAATAAATTATTATTGATGGAGTAGTAACATCACAAGTTTTTTTTCTTTCTGTCATTTTAATAGTAATATTGGAGAGTGTTGTCAGTTTCAGCTTGTATAGATGTGTGCTGTGTACAATGGTGGGCACTTACAACCACTTGCGGCCCAGTCACTAGGGTAAAAGAAATGAGGGTGGTCTGTAGCCCCGGCCTCCGTTTACTCCTGGCTGGGTCGCAAGTTACTACCTCTGATTGCGTATCAATAATTATAATAAAAATATTACAGTAGCACGTTGTTGCTCGAGTTTAATTCATTCTTTGAGCCTGTTTGGCTACTGGAAAGCGAAAATGGTAAAAATTGATCTTTGTTTTTGTGAAATTTTATCACTGGATCAGGATAACTGAGGTAACTAATGGGAGGGGGGGGGGAAGGGACATCAGTCCCGGGCTCTGCATATAGGAAACGCTAAACGAAGGCTGGAGTATAGCGTACGACTAACGACATATCAAATACGTCCCTGATAAAATAATACTTTTTTGCCTTATGACCACACTGGTTTAATCAGAGAGTAATAATAACGGGAGGAACAGACAAGCATACGAAAAAAAGAACGATTGGAGTCCGCGTCGTAGCGGATCAAGCGTCAGGAAGTTCACCTAATATAGTATATGCATTTGTCATTGATGTTATCGTTTATTCTGCTCAACGTAGACTTTCTAGTTAGAGCTCAGTATAAGTCTACATTGTAGGCATTTTATTCAGGTCCACCATTAATAGGTATTTTTCATCATATAATGCACATAAGCCTGTCAGGCTGCTATAGCAAACTACTGGCTTCATAACTTGAGGGATTGGTAGCGAACAGGTTCTTTACAGGCGAGTTTTGACGCCATTCATCTCAACGTGTTAGCTCATCCACTGGTCAGAATGTGTTACTGTAGCCTAGAAATAGCAGAGTTTTATTTCACACCAAAGTTGAAGAGATATCAGTAACTTGCGTAAGTGTCACTTGCAGAGGAAACGGATTTAACGGTAAGGATTTTTGATATTTTTTTCGTGGCGTACACAAAGTTCTATTGACGATGACGCTACAGAGCTTTTCGAATAAAGTGACAAACATGCATTATCAGTAATTTTGCTTCTCAAATTCGTAGTTTTGTTTATTTTTCTTATTTGGATAATGTTTTTGGGGACTCTGCATTTCACGTTATATCATGAAATGCCTCTAACAACGGCTAGATGGTCTCCTACGCTGCATTTATAACGTTAGTGCATGGTTACAAATCAGCCATGCTGGGCAGAAAGCTCTGCCTTTACTTTCTTATTTAGAACGGGTCGGAGCGCCGCTCGGGCTGTGACGTCACAATTTTTCGATAAGCTGATGTCTTGTCCTCCCGTTATCTCTACTCCCTGGGCTCAATAGAATTAGCATATCTAGACATTGCGCTCCTTTGTGCACCTCATACGCAATGGCGCACCTGCGGTGCAGAATTATTGATAGTGGCGCACCAAAGACAGGCGCATCAACCATTTCTCGCAAGTTTTAATTGAAATACGAAAAAAATATGACATCGGTACAGGACTGCGACTCATTGGGCTATTTCCTAAAATCTAGAGATTTTATTCTGCTTCATGTTTAAAATTATAGCAGTAATAAATATTGTCTTGTCTGTTTTTCAGAGTGTTTTCAAATATTTGAAACTATCGTTATCGTAGTCGCATTATTGTGATTAAGAGCATCCTAAAAATAAATTTTCATTGGCGCATTAGCCTGGGACGCTATGAGGTTCTCGAAAAATTGGAGCGCATAGGCACTGAGGCAATACTTGTGATGACTGGGCGTAGCGGCGCTAGTGCAGTGGTGCAGACACCATACTAGTGAAGGTTGGGGTGCAGTGGTGCTGACGCACCATGCAACGCTCTTGTAACGCCCTAGATACATGTAGTGCTCCCCTGCCTAGTGCTTACGTGTGACGGCTTTTTTGCACTGAACTACTGCCTGCAGAGTGCATTAGAGCATTACAGTTGCAATGTACTCGTCTGAGACGGGCGCGGGTAAGCGGCAGCACTGCAGCCGTGACATGATCGCCAGCTACGAGCTGTGAATGAATCAGCTGGGTGAGGAGGATAAGAGCAGAGAGCCAGTAGGCCTATCACTTCCCTAGAGTCCTTTGGTTCCTGCGAAAAATCGCTCGTGCCAGTAAGTATATACTCGATCGCGTATCGGCTTTACAGTCGCCTAGTCGAAACCTTCTACGCCATTCGTACACAAAGAAGCACAATTGATTGGTATATGAGTATTTCTGTAGCTACTGAGGCCTCCTTTTCAATTTATCCTCAATTCGGATCACTAAACATCTGTAACAGTTACCACTCTAAGGCAATTTTCTGTATACGTTCTACAAAGAAAACATTCAGTAAGCGGATTCTTAATTCATCCGTGACCATCTTATCTTTGGCTATCTGAGTCCGCGAAGTATGATGTCCCTAAATCATAATTTATTATCGTAACTCTGCAATTAAAAGACGTAAAATGTTACCATACATAATAAATTGATGCTAGAATTGTATAATTATGTACATAGTTCAGTGGCAGCATCCAGGGTTGTGGCTCTGACAGGCTGAACCACATCAGATAGCGATTCTGACTGTTAAATGCATTAACTATCTCCATCAACGCGTGCTAACTTACAAACGAGGAATGATTTTTTCTCCTATAAAGATACAAGAGGGTAAATATCTCCTTGCAGCGAAATAACGGGCTCAGAGTAAACTAAGGATTAATTAAAGGTGAGTCATTTGAAGTTTATGCGGTAACGCAAGGGATTTTTTTATTTCACTTCTCTAAAATAGAAGTTGTATATTTGGTTGACCTACGATATCGTTTAAATTTATCAGCATAAAAACGTTACCAGCAATAAATAATTAGCCAAGTTCACCCATTAAATCTTCAGACAGTTGACGTCAACGCTAGAGTAAAACAAGACCACGACAGTAAAATTCATTCGTTTTCAGAGTGTTATAATTTTTCCCTATACCAAACAAACTGCTTGATACTTTTGGAAACAGCTCAGAATTTTTTCTGAAGGTAACCTGGCAGACTAATTCTGCAGAAGAAAAATTATTGGCCCTGATAACTAGACAGGCACTTACTCCTCCTCCTCTCCACGAGTGGAAATTCTCTTGATTTTCCAATCAATGAGTTTCCTCAGCTCTGCGTCCGAAAGCGTAACTGTGTCCGTTGCAATTGCTCTGAAGTTTGGAGCGCCCCGAGTTCTAATTCTCTCTTAACTTGCCGAGCGAAGCGAAACGGCGGCTAACATTTTAATAACTTTTTGGCAGACACATAGAGGACTCAACGAAAATTCAAGCGATCAGCTGATGGGTTGCTTCATTTGGCTATCGTCTGAACCATGCCTATGAGTCACATTGGAGATAAAGCAGGGGTCTGACATTTTGTCAATTAGCAGCGAAAGCTGGTTTAAGATTTGCTGTACCCCGAAGGCATTTGATGTGCCAGATAACAGATTGTGCCAACCGTAATGAACTGCATCAAGTCTAATATACAATATGACAGTTTCAATCTTCAGAGAGATCACCGCTTTTTTCGGTGAATTTACTTCCTCTGAATATATCTCCTTCTTTTCTGCCCAACTTTAAGGCCGGTTCATCCGTTCATATTCTGCTGGGTGTTGTACTTTGCCGAGTTCGGAAGCGCTGAGTTCGTCTATACAGCAGCGAAATGCTAAACGGACGGGGTCTTACTTTACTCCAAGTCTGAATAATTAAGGCCCTAATCTTTACTAGAGGCTGCTAAGTAAGCCGACTTGACGGCTACCTTTAGCTTAACTATTTTTGTGTGCTCACAATCATTGTGTCTGCCGGGACAGGATGAAAACTGCGGATATTTTAAAGGATGAAAGTAGAGTAAAATACTAGCGTGGGGACCAGACTTCCAGCGAGTAAATGAACAATGAAGCAAATGCTAAAATATTCTTTAGAATTCAGTTGAGTTGAGGAAAGCGTAAGATGCATTACGGTATTTTTTTTTTTTTTTTCAGGCCAACGATGCTTACCTTATTGAATTCAATCCGGCTCTACAGCGTACAGGGCTTTACCAGGAATATGAAGTAACTTAGAAGGTTCCCCTTGTCAGTTACTTTCTACGTTTAAAGAAAACACGTGTGCAGAACCTGTGCAGACTCTAGTTTAAGTGCTTGACCCAGGCGTATGCTGAACGATCGCTTATATTCGCATTTCCTCTTTTTATTCAGACTCCTAGCTGGGATTCTTTGTCCCAATAAAAGAAAATAGGTAATTGTAGCTTCAGCTAAACAAATAATCCATCAGTGTGCTACCCCAGTAAGTTGCCAGAGGCAAATTCTACATACAGATTTAGCAAACGATCATTAAAACTTGTTATCCCCGGAACTAATTACATCCGTCAAGTATCACATAATCGCGCATAATTTTATTGCGCGTATGGGAGATATTTACTCGGCTGGTCCAGCTATAGCTGGTAGCCTAATGGCATGTTACCCGCGCAGTCGCTGTGTTCCATGAGTTTTTTCATGTTATAACTTCCTATAAATTAAGTTGCGTCCAAAATGAAGAAGAAAATTTGAAAACTTCATATCTTCTGATTTATCAGCAGAGCAAGAAATGGAGATTTTTTACGTTAGAAAGCCCTTATCATTATAATAAATTACTCTAATTTGAATTGGAATTCAGGGATAAGGAAAAAACTAATTTTATGAAATTGATTCTAGTTTTTGAAACATCCAAAGTTAAGGGACCAAAGGCGGCATTGCCACTGACTAGTGCGGCAAACCCAAGTTTCTTCAATTCCCTGAGAAGAAAATGTATTCAATGGCCATTTGTAATCATTGCAACGCCTACGCCATGGCTAAGCGTCAAAGTTTAATAATTCTCTGAGAAAATTCGCTATAATATAGCAAAAACCATTATACTATTAGATATATTTTAGGTACTGTCAAGTGACCTAATAGTGTTGTTTGAAAGGTATAGTTGAAGTGCTGTATTTATATACGGGAAGCATAGTAAGTCCATATAAAGCCGCATGGCTGGCCCCGTAAAACAACGACCGGCAAAGAGAGAATCGCGTAATGCAGCTCGTGGCAGCAAGGACTATTTCTTGACTTCAACAGGGATAGAAAGAGGAATGAATAACACCCTGTGGGTAAACGAGTGCAAAGACTTCCCAGACGACTGCAAGAAGTTTGCTTACTTACACAACGCCCTTAAAAAAGCTTGAATTAGTGTCATTAATAAAAAAAGTGGTGAGAGTTTCCCAACAAGGAAGTGATTGCGAATAATACAATGCAAAAAGCACTAAAAACATTGAGAAGCATGGCAGCGGAATCGTAATGGTAACTGAAATGTTCTCAAGCCGAGGTACGACCCCACTTATTTGCTTGGACACTCCTTTGAATGCTCATATCTATAAGAACATTCTTATAGCACATTTAGAACATTATTATTCAGAATTCCGGAACCGAGAAATCCATTTTCGGGCACGATAATGTGCCGTCTCATAAAGCAAAGTCTGTGATGACGTACGTACTTCAAAGAACACGTCGTCTGCTGGAGCTCCAATGAAGACTGAAAGTTGATCACCCCACTACAGATCTTTACACACTAATATTAATGAAGGGTCGTGGCGACGTTCAACTTATGGCATAATTCTCAGACTCAAGCCGTATGCACATAAATAACGCGTGAAAAATGTAATGTCTGTTGAAGCTGCAAAGACAAGCCAACTGTACATAGCTTACACGCACACAGAATAGCACATTACCGTACGTTCAGTCAAGGACGCTAATCAATCTCATGGCCACATCCGGTAGATTCACTGATCGTGCCGTAGATAGTCTGCATAATTTTCCCAACTGGTACCAGGCGAACGCACGAACCAGGACTGGAATGCCATGTACCAACTTGGGACATGCTGCACGTCTGCCCTCAACACGGGGCTGACGGACTGAAGGAGATCTGCAAATTTTTGGCACCCGCATATATGTTCTAGAAACATCTCGAGAAGCGTATCTGTTCCCCGCATGGCGCAATATATGAATAGTAATGGGAGCTACAATGATGTCATTCTGAGTGACGTGACAGACCTTGAACAATTACATCTAAGTTTCCTTTACTCTGACCAATAACAAGGGCTCACCGTTGACGATCTCCCCTCTTAACGGTGAGCGATAGTGTGTAACTTAAATTTCTGCCATTGTCCTAGCACATACTGGTAGCCATGTTCCAACCTAAAGTACATACTGGTCAAAAACATACGCCGACATTCCTTTAGGAATTTCTTAAACATCTCATCTTGTATTCATTATCTATATATTAATGCGCTTGTTGTTATCGAAGGGATTTCAGAACCCAAAAATGGATTGGTTGAGCGATGCTTAGCTCTACGCTCTTGCGCCGAGTCGCATCCCGCAACCTAAAGCTCAGAACACTTTGCGAATAATGTGCGCTGTTCCAAGCAGAGCGCTTTTCTGGAGGGTTCCCGGGTGGAGATGGCCGCACTTCAGCTCTCGCAGGGCAGTATTGAGATGCTTGGACATTGCCCCCAGAGCTCCGATGACCACTGGAACGACGTCCACCTTCATCTGCCACAGTCTCTAGAGTTCGAGGGCAAGGTCACTGTACTTTTCCTTCTTCTCCGCTTCCTTGTCCACGATTCTGGAGTTGCAGGGGATTGAGACGTCGAACAGTTTGGCCGACTTCTCCTGTTTGTCTCTTTTACGACGATGTCCGGTCGGTTGGCGTGAAGTATTCTATCAGTTTCCATCCTCTTGTCCCAGTAGATCTGCACGGCTTCGTTTTCAACCACGGTCGCGGGTTCGTGCCCGTACCACCTCTCACTGACGCGGGAAGTTATGGATCCGCAGGAGGGTCCAAGTGAAGATGTCGGGCCACTTTATCGTGTCTGCGCTTGTACTCCTTTTGCGCCAGCACTCCGCATTCGCTTATCACGTGGTTGATGGTTTCATCCGAGCTCCTGCAAATTCTACAGGCACTAGGGACGTTTCTCTTGCAGATCTTGTTTTGGATGTACCTGGTTCTGGGGGCTTGCTCTTGAGCTGCCAGGATGGTGCCTTCTGTTTCCCGCATCAGCTCACCCCTCAGAAGCCAGTTCCAGGAGTCTGGTACGATTTTGTCCCGAACAGCTTCGAGGTACTGGCCGGACATCTTCATGCTCTTCCATTTGTTAGTTCGATTGAGGCGTCGTCGCTGTTTGAACTGGTCGCTTGTTATCATAATTAACATTACATGCGTGTCGTTAACACCTATTGGAAAGGCGTCTCCGTGGTTTCAAATATTATAAACACGCATCGTATATTATAATCAACATTTACCTACTCATGATAATATACTATTGTTGAACTATGCAATGGTATATGTGTGTTTCAGTCTCGTGTGCCAAATCTACTGCCAAATTTAGGTATCGGGGTAATTTCTACAATTGCTGCTCTACAGCGGCACGTAGTAAAACTGGGCCAATGCTGGACTTGACGAAGATTATATTGTATGTATGTTGTATGTACAATGTTTAAACTCAATGGATATTAACTTTTACGTTTTTTTGATACCGTACTCATAATTATCGTGTTCCCTGTTTACTTTTGGTCTATATCTTATTAATTTTTTGTGCATATATAGATAGGTGGGTGCGGCTACAGTATGCATATTGATATGTTAAGCTGCATCATAAGTCTAGAGCTCGGACATTGGAGTACTCATACGTAAAATGCTACTATAGCGCTCCTAATGTTCCATTAATAATGCTCCAAACGCTATAAAGGTTCCAAAGTACCCCTTAGTAGTCCATTTGACTCTAACTGCACACAAAGTTGGAGCAGTCTCAAATAAATGGAGCATTCGTAGCAGTTGGTCAACGCTACCTTCAAGTTTATTGAATATCAACGAGTTTGATCCAAACATAAATAAACGACAACAGCAATATTCAACACACATTGACAAGACGCCTATCAGTTTGAATGCAGCAAAATGGTTGAACTTCATAGGAGGGGAATTTTATTATGAGTTCTTCCACACTATGACACACTAACGAATAAAAGGGCATAATTGGTAGGTGAATGAGACGTGCATGATCAGTTTGACTTCGAGAAATATATACAGGGTGTTGCGTAATTCGATGCACATATTTTAACCATGTATAGAAGAACTCAAAATAAAACGATTTCCATGAGTGATAAAAACTTCAAAATCCCTTCGTTTTCGAGAACTGACAATCTAAAATACTTATGGGGAAAATTCGGGTGAAAATGAAAAGTTTTTATTTGTAGACTAATTTGAACGAAACTTGGTATAGATATGTAAAATCAAACAAGAAGTTGTTTTTACGCGTGTACTTTTTGTTTTCTCCGTCGAAAACGAGTTATTTAAAGAAAACGGCAAAATGGGGAAAAACCCTACTCCTACAGTTTTTGAGCTAGCTACAAAGATAATTTTTGTTAAATATTTCAGGTCATTTTTTTAAAAAAAGGAGTTTTGAGGTTTGTCACTCATAAAAATTGTTTTATTTTGCGCTTTTCTTTATATGGTTGGAATATATGCATCGTATTACACAACACCCTGTATTGTTTGATTTGTCAGGATAATTCATGTATTGAATCCTTCAAAAATATTTTCAAAGGCAAAACTTCTTTTAAATTCTTACTACGATAGTTGTGTAAATTATACTTTGGTGCACGAATTGCTCCGATAACTGCCCCCAAACACTCCAGCAACTACTCCAAGCGTTCCTATAAGGGCTCTAAATGCTCCGGCAACTACTCTAAACGCTCCCATAAGTGTTCCTGTTGCCCTCTTCTATCGCTACTATTGTACACTTATAGCGCTATAAGCTCTCCTTTTAACCGCCACTGCAGCTCTTTTTTTAAGAGCTCCAATTTCCTAGCTCTAATCATAACACATTCACCAAAACGATCAGCTGAAGCTACTTACCCATTACAAAAGTCCGATCCTCAGTCAACTCGTCAGCCGCAGAGACAACATTACCCACTCAAGCAACCTAATGCCAGCTATGAGCTCAAGTGACGATTCTTAGATACAGCGAGCTCCAAATTTGCAACTGTGTTATTTAGTGGCCCGGCAAGCTTGACCAGGCGCCTCGTAAACGGATCCCAACTGATTCATACCGAAACAACAGTCAGTCATTAATTGCAGTGTAAATAAATTAAAATTATGAAACCGTTACGCATCAAACATCAAAAAGAAACAAGTCGATATCACACCAAGTGACCAGATCCTCATATAACATGTCGACTTGGAGCAGCGTAACACTCCTTCGGTAGACGCACCGCGAAACAATTAGTCACAGTCCAGTAGTCAACAAATGGAAGTAACCATCAGTCTCTGATGTTGATATGTTATCTGCTGCTCAACTACTACATTGTTAGCGACTTCCGAGCGCCGGCTTCTTCATAATTATAACACCACATCATAACTTAACAGATAACATATAAAAATAATGCGTTGTTGAGCTTCTTCACCACATAGCAACAAAGGATATAGACCACCTACAATGAAGTAGAGTGTTGTTGGGAGGAAGAGATGATTAACTTTTGGTGAAAATCCGTCCATCCGTTTGTTTGCTTGCTTGTTTAGTTGTCTGCCTCATTTTTGTCAATACAGTTATGATGGCGTCCGTTGTAGCAACGGAATTTTTAACCGAGTGCTTTAATTTTCCGCCGAAGATGGAGGAGGATTGCACTGCTTCGCTGAGCAGAGAATGGAGGCTCTTACTGTATTAATATTATAATTCAAATATAAGACGGTGAGGGTGTGTGCAATTCACCCGACAGTAGACTCAAAACTACTAGCAAGAACAGCGGCGCAATTATGTAATTTTTTTCACAATTTTCGGCAACGTGAGTTCAGTATATATAGATGACCCTAACTTTGACAAGGACCTACTCTTTGTGAGATTTCTGAAATTGGCTAAAGGGCATGAGGTAGAATTAACACAATATGTACTATTCACTATTTCTACATTAAGGACCTCAACCGCAAGTGTCGAACCATGTATTTGTGCATGTAAAAGTGCGTATCCCAGCAGATGTTGGCTCACCTGCACCAGGAAACAACGTTCTGCAGCTAGGTGTCCCCTTGCAGTGGTGGTCTGAGTAGGGTAAAGCAGTTGCGCTAAACTAGATAACCTTCTATTTTCGAGTTAAATGAAGTGAGTATTATTTTGTTGTTACGGTAAACCTCGATATTTTGGCTTTACAAAAAAAAATTGACAAGCGTCAGATACAAAACCTTGCGTATTTACCGCAGTCATTCCAAATATAACCCACAAACATACTATACATGTACTATCTGACAAGAATTAGTGATTGTATCAATAACATGCCCATAACCAATTAACAGGGGTTTCCAGCTTTGGATCCAACTAACGCACTGGGCGTGATATGTTCATAACTCAGATCCAGACAGATTCCGTCACTCTGAATCGTGTTGCAGGTGTTCAGTTCACAGCACACAAGAGTTGAAACTTAATAAGAATCGTTTCATGATCTCGCAACCCAAGCAAGTATCTGTGGCCGTGTTTCAATAACGCTTTAAATTGCACGTCGCGGCTAATGTAAATTTGAAGTTAAGAGAAATACCCGAAACTGGGCCAGAATTATTGGCTCTTGCTAGAGTGGCACAACTCCAGCGGTTGCTTGTACAAATTTTTGAAGCAATGCTTTGATCAGCGTAGTACTGGACAAAACGAAGCCATGGCGGTAACATCGTAAACAAAAGGGCACGTTCCAATGTTTCGATTCTCGTGGGCAACGGACCTTAGAAGAAACTCCATTACGTTTAAACCCGATGAAAACGCTATTCTACGGACCAAGAATGAGTTTTGAAAGTAACAGTGGTTTTCGATGAAGGGTAAACGCCTGAAACTTATTCGTCGCTTCAAAATCAGCGCATCTGGCTAACGTTGGTGACAAGTCAAGGGTAATGCGTTTATTTCAACGGCCAATCATTGACCTTCAGTGTTCAGGGATTTTGACTAACGGCTGAGTAGCAAACAAGGATCTCCGCGACAGTATGGGTAACGGCAAACATGTTTAGGGTCATAAAAATTATGATGGGGAACGTTTTTGAGGTTACGGATTATATTTTTGGATTGCGGTAAACAGTGCTTGAAATACGGTAAATTTTGGGGGCGACGTCTAATGTATTTCAGGTTTCGTATATATGGGACATTATAAGGCTACGACAGACATTTTCAGTGTTAAATGAAAACAATATTTGCAAAGTTAACAGCAAAACATATTTTTATGTTAACGATATACATATTTACTAATAGTAGTTACAGTCATTATTAATGACGATAGAGAATTAGTACTCTACAAGAACCCTCGTTGTTTCTTGCGGTTTTTGTTTTTTAAAAGGGTGCTAGAATAAAAATTTAGCATTCTACCTGAAAAACTGCTTACATATGTATTATAATAGTTCTTTTCGAAAGCCCTATTGTCTTTTGAGCTCTTTACTTTTCAGAAGACTTCTTAAGTAAAAATTCAGCGATCTACGTGAAAAACTGACTACATATATTTTATATTAGTACTTTACCAAAACCCAGTTGTCTCTTGTGCTTTTTGCTTTTCAGAAAACTTCTTAAGTAAAAATTCAGCAATCTGCCTGAATAACTAGCCTGTATTATAATTATGGCGCAGTCAAGTGGCATCTCTCGTTGCATCTATGGACATGTCCAAACACGGTCATGCAGGCGAGCCCAGGTCCCTCAGCTGGCGCTCCAGAGTGGGAGTCACGTATCTTAGAAACCGCCTTCAGTTCCCGAATTTCTTCTAATTTTATTCTGATAGATAATTATAATGGCCGTGCCGTTTAAAGAAACCTACTCCTACGCTCCAGTACTTGAATTTCTAATTTCTTATTCTTTGCCTATTTTCATTCAATCTTATTTGCAAAGAGCGCGACAGGAAGAGTATAAATATATTCATAAATAAATTAAAACACGAAGTGAATTATTATAATTACTGATGGCCTTTGTCATAGTTTTCATATCCCAGCAAACAATAAATTTTGTAAGGCTATGATAAAAATTTTATCTATACCATGAATATCATGTGAGTAACTTTGAATTTGCAGCTTAGCATCTTGATGGCCATGGTAGACACTTTAAGCTACGTCGTACACATTTTTATTGCTGTGGCAACACCACTAGAACACGTAATCTATTATTAGCCTAATATGATAAATTTCACTCTACTCTCCTCTTATTTTATTTTAAAAAGGTACATCATATTATTACATAATTCACTAACGTTGAGGTATCGCTTAATTTAGCACCAGTGACTTCCACGGTTATTCGTCCTGTGGTGATCTCTCTCGACCACTTACCACCTATACGCCACACCTGCAGCCATCGATGAGGCCGTGCAGCTGCTGCTCCAACACATGTGAGGCTACAAAGGGGTTTCAGGTGTGGGTGCTATTGAAGCCCTTGTTTCGTTGATGCCTCCAGGTATTCAAATGTTGTTGCTTGCGGCATAGTGGACTCCATGTCCTGAAATACACTAAAAAGATCGCATAAAAGGAGCTTATAATATTGGTAGTGAAACCTGCCGTCAAAAAACGATGGCTAAGAGTTGGTCTTCAGTAATCATTCTTTTGCTACTACGTTACCTATGAATGACATCCTGCAACTGCCACTTAAGGGAACGTAAGAAATTAGCGCTTTCGGTTACACTCCTTAGCAGCACAACCCTGCTTTGCTTGCGCTGACATAAAAAAAGTCTCTTTGTAGCAGGCTGACTAGTTTCACTCATGATGTAGTCTCTAGTGTGGTGCTGAGGTTTGTGAATTCAAAGTCCGTTAAGTAGTTTCTAGCTCATCAATTTGTGGAACTACAGATTTCGAATGTTCTCACTGAAGACTTTTTGATACTGATGACTTAGAGTTTCGCTCATTTCAACCTCTCTTAATATTCAATTATTTATTACACTGTAGTCCGTAATCGATTTACATTTAATCACTGGTTGTAATGTATTAACCTTAGCTCAAATTTGTGAAGTCATGGCTGTCACATAACTATTTTTCTCTGAAATGTTTCTAGCATCCTTAGAATATTTTTCGCTGCTCTCTTGTCATTCGTGACAAACGAATTCAATGTTTGCATGTGCAAACTAGAGCACTCTGAGAGCGCATACCTCTGCCAAGCTAGGCAGTGCTAACGAAAAACTCAAATTGGTCCTGAAACTAGGAATTCCTCTTTATCACCACCAAATTGAACCATTTGTGGCTCTTGACAGTAGTAACAGCTTTTGTAATTTCCTTCATATCATATTGAGTTATATTCTGACTAACATTTTATCAAACATCAGTTTGCCAAGCAAACGAACCGATCGTCACCAAAGTATACGGTCATTTGTGCCTTTTAACATGTCTAACAATCCCTGCAAATTTCATGATAACTTTTTGAGTTATGTTTTGACAATCATTAGTCAAACACACAAAAGAAAAACCCGATCATCTTCACCAAACTTCAGTTATTTGTGCCTTTTAGCATTTCTAATAATTCCTAAAAACTTCGTGAAGATCTGTGCATATCATTTGAGTTATGGCACTGACGACGAACATTATGACAAAAACACAGAAAAACAAACGGACATAGCGACCAGCACAGTAATTTGGTCATTTGCTCCGAAAAACAACCACAACAGTTCCTAAAAAAATTCATTGCGATCCGTCCATAACTTTTCTAGTTTTGCAACGAAGAAAACGAAGCAGGCATGCAAACTAACTTTTGAACGAATTTTCACTAATAATTAGGGCGTGTTCGGTTGGGACATAACCTCAATGTGCTTAGCTTGGATCGAGGGGGAAGTCAATTCAGATCGTTCTTTTCGCCACTTTGACTTAAGTTTAAGTTAGCCTTGGACGTAACCGGCTCGGAGGAGTTTGACCTTTTAAGCGTAATGCACTGGACCTTTTCCTAATACAAACTAGAATGGTGGCCTAAAAGTAAGCTTTTTTCTCTCAGTAAAATAATAATAAAACAAAAGGAAGAATTATCGCTAATTTAACCTCCTAAAACGATTATTTTTTTTCAATTAAAATGGCCATGCTTGGCGAAAATCCGTATTTTGCGTTCCACTTTAGCTCTTTTCTACCTGCCCATAATTATGACACTCGAAATGTTAGACTTAACCTGCCAAACATTCGTCTTGAAATTGAAAGACGCTTCGCTGTCTTTCAGTGCGCTCAAGCCTTCAATCGACTCTCCGACGAATTAGTGCAATCAATGTCGCATCAATCATTTAAAAGATATTTCAAAACCC
This sequence comes from Parhyale hawaiensis, assembly GCA_001587735.2. Taxonomy (NCBI): domain Eukaryota; kingdom Metazoa; phylum Arthropoda; class Malacostraca; order Amphipoda; family Hyalidae; genus Parhyale; species Parhyale hawaiensis. Next base: position 5,435,855 of record LQNS02278080.1, read on the forward strand.
ATTGCCTTAGTATGAATGCTTCTGTAGGACCCTAACATCGAATGTTGGTGAGTTATGACTAGAACTACTGCACGGTCTCCAATATTAGTCGGTCAGAAATAACATTGTATTGAATTATGTACCGTCCAAGCTTCTTACATTGAGATATGATGTTTTAACAAGTATTAATTGAAGCAGTGCAGTAACTTGCACTTGCAGTCTCTCTTTTAAAATGACTTCACTGTATTTCATTTATAATTAGGTATCCCACAAGTGTTAAGTCACTTTTAAATGGATACGTTCTCAGTTTTTTTGTGTGTAATCTGAGTACATGAATCGTAAAATTCCATTGTGATCTGAGAACAATAAATGTGTCTTCGTTTTTCGTGATAGCAAGAGAAGAAAACCTTTTTTTAGGGTTAGCTTAAGTATATCGCGATGAAATCATAGAATTATACTATTAATTACTAGAATTATAAAAACATATCGATCTCTCGCACGAACCAGCATAGTGATCTGTTTACTTAGGGTTATCATTGTCGTGTCCGTTGTTTCGCAAATAATCTCTAAATAGTTGGCTCGGCCAGTTTTATGATTCTAACCAATTTGGGGAATGATATGTTGAAGCTTGCGAATGACAAACTCATGATATTTGTTTCCAAGGTAGCTTAACTTTTAGATGTAAGGAGCGCAGGACAGATTCTGCTAGTAACATCGCAGCTTAGGTTAATATTTTACAGTACAACTTAACTCCTAAAATCCGCTCGATTGGGACGCGCTTAAATCGGCCCGAAAAGTCAAGTCAAGTGCGCTTGAATATTCGACGGCGATGTCCCAATTGAACAAGCTTTTAATCCTCTGTTACTCTTAACATACCAAGATTTCCTCTAAATTTTGTAAAGATCTTTCCATAATTTCTTTAGTTGTCTTTGTAACGGACAAACTCGAGAAAAAACATAACTTTCTTGGCGGAAATAACTGTTTTCCTTTCAAAATATTTTTTTTAAAAATTGCTTCGGGCGTTTCATTAGACGAAGCTCACCCGAAGTACGCGTCGACGGCGTAAAAAATACAACCTGTAACATTCTGCCGTCGCTTGCACCAGCTTTAGCGATCGTCAGTGTAGCGGCGTCGTCTGTTGGCCGACGGGCTGTGGCAGCAACGAAATTTACATGTATGAACCCGACTTGCCGAGTTAAAAGCAAACTGTTGAATCTTCGCTATGCGGAGCTTTCAAACAGAAGGGTGGATTTTGAAGCTATAAATCGTGTTGTAGGTATTAGCAACAAACTGTCTATCCTTGGGACACATGATAACCGTTTTTTTTTTTTTCGGAGAATAGCTGAGTTTTCAGAATTTTGAAGTCAATCGATTTAGGACAGAAGTCAAAATGTGTGTTTCTAGTCGCATGACTTTCAACTAAAAATGAACGAACTTTGGCAAAGGGCTGGGGTTGGATGTCGAGAGTGCGGTCCAAGTTTTCCTACTGAAAACTTTATGCTGGCGTCTGAAGATTCAGAAAAGTGACATCAATCCCAGGTCCCAGAGATCTAGCTTGTCTTGACCTGAATCCTGCGTGTTCGATTCACTGCACCGGATCACATTCATCTGTGAATCTTGAGACGATTAGGCTTCAGACGAAAAGTCGGTCTTGCTGCTAAGAATTAAACTTTTAGCTGTCCCAATCGTAATCGGCTTGAGCTTGAAGCACGATCCAAGGTGGTGGCTCGAACACTTAGCATTGAAATGTCAGTCCCTGAAAGTCGATTCAGCAATTCGAAACCAGCACACATGTGTGGAGTTTCGAACAAGTCAAGCCTTGGCGGCTTCATTATAGGGCCCAATCGAAAATGCCCTAAAGTAGATCACAACATTTGCTAGAAATTTGTTATGATATGAGACACTAAGCAGCAATAGCTTTCACCTTAGGGTAAACTGGAGCGTCATGTTTTGCGAACAGACGTGATGCTGCTGCAGCTTTGAAAGCATCGAGTGATATTAGGACGGCGGCAAGATTATTATCTTATCACTAAAGAGATAGCAATTAGGTCGATTGTGCTCTCTTGGTGCTTGGTATGGTCCGATCGGGTACCAAATTTTAGCCTTCAATGCTGTTTTTCTTCCTCGAAACTTTAACGCAGGTGCAAGGGTTCCGGCCCACGGAATTGAATTTTAGACACTGACCGACAATAGGTTACCCTTGAAACTTCCAAAACCTTAACCTTGCTCCGTATATGTGGAGTTTTCGGCAGACTCAGCGTAATCGTGTTAACTGCTACTAACAGTCGCAGCGACGATTCAAAGCTGCAAAGCCAAAGGTTCTGTCGGTATTTTTGGACAAGTCAAGCAGCCTCGACGGCTTAATTTCGGCGAACAATCGAACGTGCGCCAAGTCCATTGCTTGGTAGCGTCCATCTAGTATGTCCGGTTTGCTGAGCTGGGCCCTTGCGGCCACCTGCGGTCAAGGCAAATAAGTAATAATGGCCGAAAATTGCGGTGGGCTTCTTATGTTGATGTACCATGCCAAATTTAAGGTATGTTGCCTACCGGCGCTTGGATTATTATCTGAGTGTCCGAGTCACTACTCCGGATTATACATCGAACGTTAATCGCGAACCGATTACGTTCGGAACAACTAAAACTTGAATATTGCGCAGAAAATTTGAATTTTCGTCTGTCGGAAGTCCTATCGGCTTATGATTGACTGATTAACATTGATCTACTTGAGGGAATCAAGCACGTATATTGAGGCCAGGATAAACTAGAGCTCATCGGATTGCGTAGGATTAGGTTATCCTGTGGCAATTGAATGAATCCATCCCGCAATAACCAGAGATAGCTCAGGCTGTTTCAGGTGTGGCAGCTGAGATTGATGTCACTTTGTGGAATCTTCAGACACCAGCAACATCAAGTTTTAAATCGGAAAATTACCGCAATGACTCTTTCTTTGAAAACTTGGGCCTCAAGGCCTCAACATCCCATCCACGCCATTCGCTACAGTTTGTTTACTTTGAGTGGAGGTTTACACTTTTTGGCCTTCGCGCAGCGCGCGACTCAAGAAGTTTTGTAGCCCAGAGCACTTCCGGTGTAGGAGGGGTTAGGATGGGGAGAGGGGTGAAACGGAAGCGGGTGTGGCCCGGGAAACCGGAACGGGACAAACTCACAGTCGGGGCCCAAAAGTCTGTTTCTGGCAGCAGATCCCTTTACTGACGGTTTTTTTTTTTTTGGAGAGTGGTATCAATTTTTTTTTACCACAAAACCTGGTCCTCATTTGTCGGAAAATTCATGGGTGTCATAGACTGGTTCTGCAAATCCATGTACGCAAAGCACCGCCCAGACTTGTCTGGACTTCAAATAAAGTTTCATCAAGTGTTAACCCTAAATCGACAGCACTTCAAATTTCTGCAAACTCAGCTGTTCAAAAAAAAATGGAGTAGTCAAAAATCTCAAGAATAAACCATTTGCAGCTAACAACACGATTCATAGAGAGCTCCGTACAGTCAAACTTACGAAGTTTACTTCTACCTCGACAAGCCGGGTTCCCACATTTAAATTTCGTTTCCGTCACCGTTGCTTTTCCTAAAGTGTGGTGTAGCGTACTCTGCCGTCTCATATTGTGCATCGTTAACTCTTTATAGACCGGTATTTGTCATCAATGGCGATTTTAACAATGATACTCGTAAGGGTGACCAACATTATCATTTTTGTATTTATACGTAGCTTTATTATGCTGATGATTTGCATTAACTGCCTCACGATCTGTAGACGTGCTGCAAGATGTCGCCAAATCAGCGAACGCCACACCGCATGGCTCATCAAAAGGCACAATCGAATGAAGCAACGACGTCAGACCCACTATACTAACATGGAGTTACCCGGGATATTAGATAGGTGCTCTGGCCGGCTTCGACCCATAGAATCAACTCTCAGATGCTAAACCCAAACCTGTTGTCCCCGAGACGGCTGATAACTCAATCCTGCTAAATTGGCGTACTCGGTCCCCACCAGTTAATTAATTATAACACCCGCAGCAGGATACACCGCGGCGAAGCCACAGTTCCTGCTTCAGTTTCCGGACATGTTAGTCCAAGTAAACTCGACTTGTTGCATCAAGAGCACGTACTCAACTGGGTGCCGGAATTACCTTCTATATGCTCGAGTTGTCTTATGCTTCAGACAGATACGCAGGCATCGATCCCTGAATTGAGTTCCCTTAATCGGTTAACCTTGAAACTTTCAGAAATTCAATATAGTTCCGTAAAATAGATATTCCAGCAGGATCAACGTAATTGCGGCACTTCTAAAACTTGCAACACAATAAAAATAAAATTCTGTCTAAAATTTGGGAAAAGTCAAGTTTCGAAGGTTTAATTCTGGTGTCTAATCGAACCTGCCCCAATGAAAGCATGTTCGATTGAGCAGCAAACTTAGGTCGTCGAGGCTTAACTTGTTCGAAACTTTAGACAGAAGCCTTGGCTTTACCATTTTCAATAGTTTGCAAGTGTTAGAAGCAGCCCGATTGCGTTGAGCCTGATGAAACTCCACCATACGGAGCAAGATCAGGTTTCAGGAAGTCTCAGAGCTTACCGATTTAGAGCCAATAGCTGAAACTAGATTCAGTGGGTCGACACCAGCGCACCCTGCCCGAAGTGCAAATAAGTCAAGCCTTGAAGGCTTAATTTCAGCACTCAACCGAACATGCCCCGTATAAACATAACTCAAGCTCAGTTAAACCCACTTGACTTGACTTGGCCGAAACTCCAGTCAGGAATGTTGGACTCGCCAATCGGAATCGTGTCGGGAGTGTGCTTGAGACAGCTCATAGCTCAGTTCTGCGTAGCATAACTGAGTGTTTGGAAGTTTTAAGAGTAATTAGTTAAGGATTAACGTTAGAAACCCTAGTGGACAAGGCGAAATCAGCGCACACGCCTGAACAATCCCGGTTAGTTAAATCTTCGAAGGCTAAATAGGGATCGCTCTATTGGCTCGACAAACTCGATCTAATTTCAAGCCAATCCCTCTTGTCCAAAGATCAGAATAAAGTTGATTTCGCCACTTTACATCGTGTTGCAGATGATAAAACAACCCAAGTGCGCCTGAAATGAAGAGAAACTCCAATTAACGGAGCATGAGTGAGCATCCGGCCGCTCGCGCGTAATTGATTTACGGTTGAAGCCTAAAATTCAATTCAACGGGCAACGCTCAGGCGCGTGTCTGAGGTTTCGAATGCCTGAGCCTAGTAGTGAAACTGTATATTAAGTTGCACTTTCGGTCATACTCAAATTTCAAAAGCATGCTCGTGAGGCGCACAACTGAACCACCTCCGCGTTCATTCGCAACAAGGTCCACTGAATTGTCTCATACCTACAATATGGGAAAATCCAAATTCACAATGGTAAATTTACAATATATCTTTACCCCCATGGATGTCATTCCAGAAATATGCCTTCATGGTCTGTCTGGAAGAAGTGTACAATAATATCACTTTTAACTGTTTTATAGACTAACATCTCCCAACCTTCAAGCTTCTTTTTACTGATGGTTCTAAGCTTTCTCGAACTGGAGCCACCTCATGTGCTTTATATGACCCATCTACATCTCAGGCAACATGGTGGAAGTTGAACAGCGAGCACTTTGTGCATGCTGCTGAACTGTTTGCTATTCAGAAGGCCCTTGAAGTTGCTAATTTGCATTCTCAAAACTATTCGATTTTACCAGATTCATTATCAGCATTGCAACCACATAATAGCCTCAAGTCCATCCACTTATATTCCTCTTGTGCAGCATATACAGTCACTGCTATTGCAAAGTAATCAACATCGAAAAGTAAATTTATGTTTGCACTGGGTCAGAGGCCACAGTGAAATCAGAGTGAATAAGATAACTGACCGGGCTACTCACCTTGGTCATAGTTAATGATCGGAGTGAGCTGTAGCCACTCTCTGACAATGAGCATCACAGTAAATTTAGGAAAAACTTTTTCAAATATTTTGAATCATACTGGAAATTCATCTCAAACGTCACTTCAAAGGGTTTGTTTTATCTAGTCCTTCAGCCAATTAATAATTCTAACAATCGGACACAGGAGGTTGCTTGGCACAGACTTCACCTTGGACAGTCCACCAAATCTCCTATGCACAAAACAATTTCAAAGGTATTTATATCTCTTTAGGCCATTCAGCGTGCAAATGCACAACATCGCCCTTAGACCGATATCGACCAATCACAGCCCCCGTTACAAGCAGGAATGGAACGCGTATGGGTTGCCATTATAATATGGCTAGAATTCATAACATAATCGATCAAAATAATATTGTACGACTAAAAGTTGGAATGTGAAACAGCTTAAAATTCATATTAAAGTGCATAAATTGTGCACATTTTCAGTTTTTTCTTTCCTGTCGATGAATTGCAAAAAATTGCAAGGTATGTATGGACGTTGACTGCCTTAATTGACGTTATTTTTATCTACCGTTTCTCAATGTTACTAACGCTTTGCATGTTTAGCGTAGTTCCCCATCATTTCTATTTATTTGTTGTATCCCTTGTAAAACAGTACTGCAATTTTGATCATATATTGCCATCTATTTTTATGTTCCTTCAGTTTATATCTGTAAAGTTTCATTAACAAATTTTTCCCATTAGCTGTATGGAAAGTAATGACAAGTTAGTTTCATGATATATTTGGCCGTACGTACCCTGACAATGGGTACGGCCAAACTTCATCCATCAACTGGTAACTTTCTGTCAACTGTGTCATATAGCTGCATACCAGCTTAGAGTTGGAAGAAGTTGTATATAAACGTGTTTTAACTGCACAGACTGGTTCAAGCTCCTGCTCCATAGCATCGTCCTAAAGTTTAGAGCCTTTCACCATTCTGCGCTGCTGGCCTAGCTCGCACGCATAAATTACCTTTTTTTAGCAAAAACAGGTAATCATTAGCAAACAAAGCAGGCATCCAGTGCATAATATGTCAACAGTTGAAAAAGTTGATCATGGTAGAATATAGGTGTATCATTCGCTGAACACTGTCGATTTTGGTAGTAAATGGTGTTTCTTACGGTTTACTATAGTAGTTCATGGTTGTGCAGCTAAAATTTTTATGGTTGTAATTGGGTATTTATGGTCGGGAATTATGGTTGGCAATATGGTCGAAGGTTGTGACACATCTCTACCATAATGCACTCCATAAATGGTTGAATATGGAGGATATATCGATAATTAATAAATAAACAACCAAGATCTCGACCATAATCATAGTTGTTCTACTATAATCACAACCATTATTTCCGACTGGGCATGCGCACGCTGCAAACTGAATGTTTAGCAGCTGGCAATTTTCGAAACGGAACGCCATAGCCTATATTCATTTATTATTCAACGCGGTGCTTGCAAGGATGCTGCAAAAATTCAGACGATTGAATAAGATAACTCATTGAACAGGCGTTTAGGACTTGTGAACCGTCTTTTGTTCCCCGTATGCGCAACAAATTGTCCGAAGATATTGTTTGTTTTCTTTTTCCTTCTGGTATTGCTTCCATATGTCGACCGAAACAGCAGTGAAGATATCAGCCTAAGTAAGTTCCGGAACTCGCTATGGAGTTAACTTGCGTGTGTGACTGTGTGTCTTTCAACGAGCTGTGCACTTTCATAATATTTTCAAGCAAGCAACGGAAGTTAGAACATGCCGTACTATTTAGAAATATCAAAAGATTATATTGTAAAACCTGTTTCATTCTCACCCCAAAGTGTTCGACAATATCCAACAGAAATTTAAATACCACAGCTTTGAAGCTCGTGCGAAGTTGCCAGACGTGCAAGACATTTCTCTGCCAATTGAAGGCTTGGGCAAACAATAAAAGAATATTTTTAGGCGATATTTTCCTAGAAATACTTAGAGAATGTTTATATTATGTAAAATGGACCACATTTACACTCGTTATATGTTTCTTCCTGTAAGCTGTAAATGCTGAGAATTACTTATCCAACACTACAGCTGCTGTTGGGTGCAGATCCTACACATACTGATCAGTTGAGGGACATAATTCGCCTCACTGTTGAGTTTCTAACCTTCACAGGCAGGCTCTCCACATTATAAATGTGGCCTATCCCGATAAACTCTTAAATATCCAATAGAATAAACTTAAGAGTTAAGAATCATACTCATAGAATAAACTTAAGAGTTAAGAATCATACTCACAGTATGATACATCTTTCTAGACATTCCACTACGACTGTGGTGATATCTAGTCTATGATGAAACTTGCTTATTATTTATTTAGTACAATAATATAAACTTAGTCTTAAGTACGTTAAAACTTAACCTTAAGATTTACGATTAAAGTACGTACCTACTTAATATTTATTAATCACAACCATGTGTGTGTTATCACACATGATTATTAATTTCCGTGTATGTCTCTACATCATACTCGAGATATCCAGGAGACACAGCAGACACTAGCCTCTTTCACTTCCAGCAAAAAAAAAAAAAAACGCCTGAGTTTGGCTTAGATCGACCAGCTTTGACGTGTCAGTCAAACCAGTCCCGTACCTTCGAGATGTAACTTGGTCAAGTCAGGTCTCGCACGCATACCTTTATTGATTACTCCTGCCTCGCAAATTCGTTTCCAACCTCTCTCAAGTGTAATTGATTTGCTTTCAACACATGCAACTCAGTTCCATGTAACGGGGCCAGCATTCCCCGCTGCACTTCCGGACATGTCCAATCGGGTGAGTTTAGTTCGCGTCGACTTTGATAAGCTAATCAATGAAGCCTGAATCAGCCTTGTATACATGTCCCAATTGGAAATTTATAGGCATTTTTCCACTGCCTATGAGTAAATAGTGACATTTATCCGATAACATGTGATAAATGCCAATAAATTTTTGATTGGGTGTAGTGAGTACGTACTATCGGCGGTACAGTATCATCAATAGCTGGCAATCAGCCCAGACCGCTAGCCAGGTGATAGGCTGCTCCAGTTGATGTTCAGTAGTGTAGTAGTGATGTGGTGCGCTGGTGGGCAGCTGTGACTTCACTGACTGTACCAAACTGTTATTTTGCCACTTATTTTGCGTGACTCTTGACCCTTCCTGAGACACGTGTTGATAATACTGCAGTGTCTGTGGCAGTTTTACAGGTGATGTTTCCTAGTTGTGCCCCGGAAGAAGAAGGCAGCCGGCGTTTCAACTTGATGCTATAGGAGCAGCTGTGCCACCAAAAGGGCACAAAGACAACATAAATAGACTGCCACTTGTGATTCGTTAGTGTCTCAGTTAGGTATTGAATAGGAAAGCCACACCTGGCCCAGCTGAGTGCTAACTAATTTTAACCTGAAGTCGTATAGCTACCTACTTCTTCCCCTACAGGAGGGGAACGTTTTTGAGTTTTGGGGGCCGTGATTTGTTTCAGAGATGTGTTGCAGAAAACTGAATAAGCTGGAATAAAAACTGTGAAAATTGTGAGTCTACTGTCAATATAAATAAAAGAGAAGCGAGATGTTGATAAAGTATAATAAGTGATTAAACTGAGGATTAAAGTGAAAACCATTCAGACTGGAGGCGATTTGAGAAAAAACTAGAATACCTACTAAAAATTGATGAAAGAACAATATTTTTACTAAAAGCAGTTCGTTCAACGTTTTAAGTCTGCCTGAGTTCATGTGGATACGTGTGAAATGCTGCTTTCCTCTGAAAAATTATCGATTATTTTGAACTCAGAATGGTTAACGTCTTATTAACTTGTCTATTGCTTAAAACGTAGGCTGAACTTGACTTAATTTTAGATTATTTTTCAGAATCTATAGAACTTCACTCCGAGCAATCTTGCTGCAGAATTCTTATAGACGGCCTATTTAGCCATCGTGTAGTGCGCCAATTGGGGTGAACCATAACAGTGATAACACATTGTTCAGTAATTTGACTAGGGCGATAAACTCGATAATACAGTGCAATATTCGAGTATAATGTTGCACATGCATACAGTTTATATCAGTTGAAATGTAAAATTTTTGACTGAATTTCTTGCTGAAAACCAAATTAAGCTGCTCCGAAGAAACAAAAACCGGTAAACCAAACTAAACCTACCCTAACCTTACCTAGCCTAACCAATAAGGTAACCTAGTCTAACCTTACTCTTTCTAGCGCGACCCAACGCTTATGAACTTTATGTTCAGATGTTTAATTTCGATAGTGCCTACATGTGAAGCAAAACTGCCCGTAAAAGTGACAACGAAATATAAATGAATAAAAAACTAATAAAACGGTTGAGCGGTTCGGAAGCGCCCGCGGTTGTGCGCTCCCGCCCTGGTGATTACTCACCGGATATTGTCCGCAGCACGCAAAGAAAAAGTTATTTTTATCGCCGTTAATAGGTATGAATTTACGAGTGCGATGCAAGGTAAACGCTGTAGGTGTGCTCCGATACCTTAAACCCATAAACGTCAAATTAAACGACCGTTTCTGGTCAGAATGGTACTTTTGGAGACGTTGTGGCTGAATCCGGTACGTACACACTTAACAACTTCCGTTGCCGATAGCAGCCTAGCGCCAATTCAACTAAACTGTTTAAGTTGCCGGGGCTCAGTTTCAGCTTATGCAAAACTTAGTTGCATCAAAAGTTGTTGGGAATCTCAGCCGCTAATGCAATTTTCACACCAAAGCAATGGCCAGTGGCGAGCTTTGAACTATCACTCCTAATTTTCAGCAGTTTTAAATTCACCACGATTGGCACTTTAAAACTTTGAGTACAATTTTCACACACGTCATGCTGAAGTCACAGCCGCGACTACGTACTAACCTCCGCCAAAGAGGTTATGTTTTCGTCGGGTTTGTCTGTCTGTCTTGCTAGTCTGTTATTTTTGTCTCCCTGTCTGTTACCAAGAAAACTCAAAAAATTATGGACTGATTTCGACGAAATTTACAGGGATTATTAGGCATGTTAAAAATAACAGATGATTAACTTTTGGTGACGATTCGTCCATCCGTTTGTTTGTCTGCCTCATTTTTCTTAATGCTATTACCCAAGTTGTGGGCGGATTATTATGAAACTTACAAGAATTGTTAGGTATATCACGAAGAGTAAATAACCAAATTTTTATAATTATCTGCTCGTTTGTTAGTTTTTCACTGTTTTTAATTTTATGTTTGTGAGTACAATAACTAAAAAAATATTCATGGATCATTATGAAATTTGTAGTTGTTAGTAATCTTAAAAGACAATGATTAAATTTTGGTTATGAAAGTTCGGTCCGTTTATGAGTTTGACTAACGTTTTTCAGAATGTTTGTAAGCAGAATAACTTGAAAAGTTTTGAACGGATCTACAAAGAAAAATATACTGAACGTCACAAATGGTTGGCTTTGGTGTTGAAACAAAGAAAATCTTATCTTCAGAACTAATTTGTATTTTTCGCAACCGCCGCCTTACTTGGAGGAGAGATGCGCTCTCAGAGAGCTCTCGTTGGGTTAGTCGATATGGATCTAGGTTGCTAGCGCCAATGAAAGTTGTTTCGTGGGTAACGGGCTTTAAGGCGTGTTCAAATCTTTGCCGATTCCGACGGAAGATAATTGCCGGAAGGACAAGCTGGCCCCAACACAGCTAGGCAACGCGCAGGTGTACGGGAAAAGTGACGGCAGTTGCAATCTTCTAGAGTGAAATTATTATCAGTTGCATTGAATAGAATGAAAAATATAATTCAATACATGTTAACGCCGATTTACACGCCTGGACCTTATTCTCCGCACATACTGCTGGGCAACCGAATGTTTTGTACCTCTTGTAGATTGTAGGTAAACGAATTTGTTCGCTTATCAGAAGATTTGTTAAAATGGTAAAATTAAAGTCAATTCGCTTAGCTAGTCTCACTACCAAGGAGCTAGGTTGAATAAAATAGACCAGTGGTTCCCTATAAGGGGTCTATAGACTCTCGTAGACCCAAGAGGGCCTAACATATGTAGACCCCTAAGGAGTTTATTCAAGGAAAAAATCTATTTTTATTTCCCTGTTTTGTATTTTAAGGCTGAAAATAAATTTGCAACAACAAACCTATGCATTAAGTATTAAAGTAAAATTTTAAAAAAATTAATATGCGCATTTATTATTTTTTACACATTTTTAGCAAAGAAATCTGCTGATTTCCTCTTAAAATATTGCACATTTTTTCATAAGCTACGTTTACTTTTAGTTTTAGGGTAAACAGTAACTTGACCTAATCTAATTTTCGCTATTTTCATTATTCTTTACTTAGTAGAAGTTTATTTACATATAAAATTACAAAAAAAACTCTAAAAATATACATCACTTTTTTTACAAACCTGGTGCAATTTGTACCACTGACTGGCAGCAGTAATGGATAAATACTTATTAAAAACCATAAATCTAGAATATTCTAGAAAAAATACCGCAATATAGGGAATTTCAGTAAATGATATATTGTCTCTTCAGTTTTTTAGTATTCTTCACTACTCTGCGTAATTTACAGCTGTGAATATATTTACGTTGCGTAGTTAATTACCTCCGCCAAGGAGTTTATATTTTTGTCGTGTTTATCTGGCTGTCTGTCTGATTGGTTATCTGTTTAGCTATCAACAAGATAACTACGCATTTTAGCACAACTCAAAAAGTTATGGCTGGATTTTTATGAAATTTACAGGAATTGTTAGTAATGCTGAAAGACACATATGATTAAATTATAGTGATAATCGGTTGGTCCGTTTGTGTGTCTGACTTATGTTTGACATAATATTTGTGAGCAGCATAACTTACTGAAAAAGTTCAGAATGGATCTTCAAGATAATTACAGCAACTGCTAATAGTATCAAATAGCACAAATCATCAGATTATGGTGTTAACCCAATAAGTCAGGATTTCAAGAGTAATTTGAATTTTATGTCACTATTGCCTTACTTGGCGGCGGTATGCTCTCTCATAATACTATAGTTAATATTGATATGACAGCGAATTTTCTTCATCCTTTGTAACACTGGTTTTACCTAAATGTAGCAAAATGCATACATTGAATACTAGAACACTAGGGGCTATGACAAAGCACTGCTCTCTTTTCAGGGATCTACACCGATCAGTTACAGGAAACCACTGGTCAATAGACCATTAAATCTCCTTCGTCACTAAGGATGTTTCAAATGTATCTTCAAACTAGAGCACTCTGGGAGCGCATATCTCCGCCAAGCGCGACAATGGTAGCAGAAATTTCAAATTTTGCTCTGAAACCACGATTTTCTTTCTATCAACTCCAAAATATAAACATTTGTGCCTTGTGAGAGTAATAAGAAGTTGTGAAATTTTATTGAAGATCTGTTCATAACTTTTTGAGTTATGCTGCTAACAAATGTTACGACAAACATGAGTGAAACATACAAACAAACGAACCGATCTGCAGCAAAATTTAATCATTAATATATTGTAACAGTACTAACAACCCTTATGAATTACGGAAAGATCCATTTATTATTTTTTGAGTTATTGTGCTAACAAGCATAAATTTAGCAGTAGTGACCAACGAACGAACAAACAAATCATTATAAATATTTGGTCATTTACTCTTCATTATATACCTAACAACTCATGTGAATTTCATAAAAATCCGTCGATAACTTTCTGAATTATAGCATTGAGAAAAATGAGGCAGACAAACAAACAAACGGATATACGGATCTTCACCAAAAGTCAATGTATCTCCTAACATACCCAACAATCCCTGCATATTTCGTCCAAATCGGTTCATAACTTTTAGAGTTATCTCGGTGACAGACAGACAAAGAGCCAGACAAACACGACGAAAACATAACCTTCTTGGAGGAGGTAATTAAGAGTGACTGAGAACGCAGAAAGTTATGTACTTTTCTGCAACCTAAATACTACAACTCGATCATTCAGTCGCTAGTCGCTTAATGACTATATATGTAGGATATAGAACCCTATTTCGTGAGCCTGCCTTGACACATACGTCTTCTGCTGGCAACTCCCGTATCAACTTTGAGGCTAATCCATTTTATGCTTTTTACATGGTATTTGGATTACAAATTAATCGATTAAAGCAAGGGTTTAAGGAATTTGCTGGATTCACGCTAGTAGTAGTGAATCTCTAAAAGAGAAAACTAAATACAAGTTGCTTTGAATCGCTCGAGCTCGACAAATAAATCTAAAATATTGTGAATAGGGTGGATGAAATTTTTTGAAACGCAATTTAAAAATCGCAATCCACCCAACTGTATGGTTCATGAGTTTTCAATAAAATTATTTATGAACTAACTTCTACGAAATTACGCTAATTATAGTTTTGAGTAAAATCTTGCTTCATTAATTATTGGTTTTAGGTGTCAACTTGAATTTGAACTTAAATAACTTATAATCAAGTGTATTTTCTAGGGCTAAAGCTACATCTGTTATGCAGTTCTTGGGCAAATATCAGGACGGTACAGAAGTAACGTCAGATTTTCATAACAAATGTTTGAGACCGAATTTATGAATTTTTTAACTTCTTCTTGTAGATATAACATAACTCCGTGTCTACTTTATACTACTTTGCTCAGTTATCTAATTTTCACTTATAATTTTCACAAATTTTGCCACCATTTTTCCCTCACTTAAAAGTCACGAAAGGAAAATATTATTACACTAATTTCATCAAGATGGTGATGTAAGATTAGCAGCAATTTCTGCTCAACGCACTAATGAGGATGATGTAGCATATGGAAAACATTAAACGAGGTAGTTTTCCCGCTTCCGAAGTGGTGAGTGATTTTGCTTTGAAAGAAATGAAAAAAGCATAAAAACTCGATTCCGAATTATTGAAAGCTTTTTGTTTGAGTGACCTCTATAACAACTAGGGAAATTACAGAACATTAAATGTAGCCCACTCGAGTGTTTTAAGTCAGCTAAAACACTTTTTTTTCAGCACTAAATATTTTTCAATCACACATTACTTTCGCATCACACTAATACTTTATGCCAGGAAAATTACCACCTTTCAAGTGTTATAGAATACTAAGGGAGTAAAGTTAACATAAAAGCATTCAATGTATTGGCTGCTGCAAAAGATTATAAGACAGATGACAGTCAACCAGTTGATTTGAGTACAGCTATAAAATATTGAAAAGAAAAAGGGACAAATAGTACAACGATAGACACCTGGAACCCATGCACGAGGGTGTATCCGCACAGAATCAATGCGGATGGGAACAGCAAGTCGGGAAAGAAGAACAGATAAAACTAAGATCAGTTGAAGTATGAAATCGGAAGGAAGTAAAGTGGGAACGAAAGGCAGACGTGCCAATAGCTAATGTAACCTACGGAGTCATCCTGGGGACGCCGCTCCCCATAACATAGATTAGATTAGATATGCGGCAGTAGACGAACCAATAGGCCCATTCCAAAATAGACACCGGAACATACGCCCCGGCACTCTGTGTGCTATTGTCATTATGTTAGTAGGATATAGAGGGCAGGAGAAAAGAGAGAGAGAAAAAAAAATGGGAGTGAAGAGTCCATGCCCAAGAGACTATCTTCAATGCACGCAAGCACGATCAAGAGCCGCTGACATGCGGAGCTTAGAGACATCAAACTGTGTAGTTGGAGCGGGAGAGAGAAGGAGACAGATTAAGGTGGCCTCGGAAGCTTTGGCCGTTAAGAGTTTGCGACTCCTGGAGGAGGA
>LQNS02278080.1:5461504-5473933 GCA_001587735.2 Parhyale hawaiensis
CAACATCAG
Organism: Parhyale hawaiensis; assembly: GCA_001587735.2. Classification (NCBI taxonomy): domain Eukaryota; kingdom Metazoa; phylum Arthropoda; class Malacostraca; order Amphipoda; family Hyalidae; genus Parhyale; species Parhyale hawaiensis. Next base: position 5,461,514 of record LQNS02278080.1, read on the forward strand.
AGACTGATGGTTGCTTCCATTTGTTGACTACTGGACTGTGACTAATTGTTTCGCGGTGCGTCTACCGAAGGAGTGTTACGCTGCTCCAAGTCGACATGTTATATGAGGATCTGGTCACTTGGTGTGATATCGACTTGTTACTTTTTGATGTTTGATGCGTAACGGTTTCATAATTTCAATTTATTTACACTGCAATTAATGACTGACTGTTGTTTCGGTATGAATCAGTTGGGCTCCGTTTACGAGGCGCCTGGTCAAGCTTGCCGGGCCACTAAATAACACAGTTGCAAATTTGGAGCTCGCTGTCTCTAAGAATCGTCACTGGAGCTCATAATGGCATTAGGTTGCTTGAGTGGGTAATGTTGTCTCTGTGGCTGACGAGTTGACTGACGGTCGGACTTTTGTAATGGGTAAGTAGCTTCTGCTGATCGTTTTGGTGAATGTGTTATGATTAGAGATAGGACATTGGAGCTCATAAAAAAGAGCTGCAGAAGCGGTTAGAAGGAGCGCTTATAGCGCTCTAAGTGTACAATAGTAGCGATAGAAGAGGGCAACAGGAACACTTATGGGAGCGTTTAGAGTAGTTTCCGGAGCATTTAGAGCACATTATAGGAACGCTTGGAGTAGTTGCTGGAGCGTTTGAGGGCAGTTATCGGAGCGATTCATGCGCTGAAGTATAATTTACACAACTGTCAGAGTAAGAATTTAAACGAGGTTTTGCTTTTGAAAATATTTTGGAAGGATTCAATACATGAATTATCCTGACAAACCAAACAATACAGGGTGTTATGTAATTCGATGCATATATTCCAACCATATAAAGAAAAGCACAAAATAAAACGCACTTGGAAAAATTTCAGTCAGTTTCGAAGCAATGACATGAAGTTCATTTTGCAAATAGGCTATCAGACCTACCATGATACCAAATTTCATTTCTTTTAATATTCACGTTACTGGGGTTGCATACCGATCCAGATATGGGATAATCCGATCGTAGCCATAATACGGTTCAAACAAAGCTGTACTCAACTGCAGCATTCTAAACTGCAGTTTTCAATTGCAATGTTTAGAGAGATGACGAAAACTAACAGAAAAAGTACTTTCAGCGACATGAATCAACTGTTTTAATGGGCTGAGTGTTGTATTATATTGGCAGGCTATCGCACATCAAGTGTGAAGCAGCCACGGGTCCCGTAGTAGAATTGAAATCATCAAATACACCGTTTCTCTCAGTTTGTACCTTATAACAAGCAGCAATGGCCAAGCTTTGGGAGTATGTACCTCCTACTTTTGAATTAGTTTACAGTTGCAATGACGCATAGTTTTTGCGTGACTTTCAATTTGGAACACGTGAGCGCTTCACGTTCTTGGAACAGTTGTTTCTGTGCGCATGATAACGGTTGAATCTATTAAGACACAACGATTGCAAAACATATGTACAGTTGTGAATTGAAACTCAGAAGTACTTCAGAGACAGAGTCTAAAGTGAGCACGTGGCCCTCGCTGCAGTGGAATAGCTGCCGCGGCTCGGAGTTTAAGCAGTTATTGAATATAATATTAGATAAGCCGAAGCTGCATACACAGCAGCGCAAGGGGAAGAATAGGCAGCAATGTTGCCATGTTTCTACTCTCGCACTTGAAGCAGTTCGTTTGGATTAAGGAACAGGCGCTATTTATCGGTAGGTTAGGTTGAGAAGCTGCATTAGGTGAACTAAAGTGACTTATAATAGCGTAAGGTTAGATTAGATTGTTTCATTATAAAAAGTGAGGACAGTAATTAACCGACCGGGAATTTCCACGGGTCCCGCTAATAATTTATTATTGTCTAGCCAATGTAGGAGCCGCTGCAACTACAAACTTGAAGCGATATAAGAAATAAGCCCGCTAGACGCAAATTTTACTGGACAACGCCAACCATTCGCCCGGTGATAGACGCTGAAACGCAATTCCTATTTAGCCCGCAGTCGACATCGTCCCTACTAAATATTAAGCTTTGTATTCAAGATACTTGTTGAGATCATGTAAGTCAGGAGTTTTGTCAAGCGAGAAGTTATTCTTTTGAAAGAAACACCCAAACTGGAAAAAAATTATTTGCTGCCAAGAAATCCTCGTGCTCTTTATCCGATTACGGACCAGCTACAAAAATCTTAACATTTGCTCCGTTTATTATGAAGCCAATTAGAACATCAGCGTGAATTCGAAGCAGCTGAAGTTTGAATGTAGGAAAACTCAAAAGAAACTACATATCATGAAACATGAGAATGATAAGAGAAGCTGTATGCATCTTCAGTGTTGAATTTCAAGCGTTGCCAAAGAAAAAACTGCATTCAGATACACACTTGCCATCATCTGCATGCAACCTGGTCTATTTTCTACCAATCGGTAATCGGTGAAACCTGATGAAGGACTTCTTCGATTGGGTCGTCGAAGTCGATCTAAGCTAAGGACAGTTCTCTTAACTTTTCCTGACCTGCAGACGAGAATTTGGCTTTGTCCCTTTGAATTGCGTTGTAGATCTTGGAAACAACTCGATTGAGTTGAACCGACTTAAATTTTCATTTTACCAAGTAAGGTTGAGTTCGTTGAAGTCACACAGGTGACAAATTGTGAGTTAATGCCTGAGGCGTGAATAAACGGGTCGAAGCCAGGGCAGTTTTGGACAAGTTCAGTGAAGTGGGTTTGGAAATCGATTTTGACGACCCAAGCGAAGGCGTCCAAAATGACCACCGTCTCTAACCCGGCCTAATAATCGCCTGTTTTCTTAGAGCGTCACAGTAATGGACATGCAAAGAAATAAATAAACGGCCGCTTGATCCCAAAAATACGTCATTTCAAGCGCGTTCTATTTCTTCGTGTGTCTGTTTGGTTCTCCATTTATTTTTACTTACTGGATACACCAAGTCATGCGTGGCAATGACAGCCGAATAGTTTCATCAATGGCCTCAGCAAAACCTCAAATTTCTATACAGGAAATGTATCTCCCATTTTGGGAAGGTCTGTTTCAAGTCAGCTCTTGTTAGGTAATATGCACGGAGGTAAATTTTTACTATTACCCCCTCTCAGCCTAACCTAACCAGTCCTAACCTAATCCAAAAAACAGTAAAAAACTTGCTAGTCAAATATCTATGAAACTAAATTATAAGCATTTCCGGCGAAAACGTTATGTATTCCTCCTGGAAAAAGTCTAGGAATGCCTTATTTTACCTAAACATCTCAACCAAAATGCTGGATTTGAGTGGGAGGAACAGTAATCTATCTTGTTATATTAGAAGACGTAATATTTCTTTCATCTCTAGATTTTCTCTTTAATCTAAGAATTGGATTCAAAACTGTAGATCTAACAACATTTTTATAAAACACTTGTAAAAAATAAATTTGTGCCCGTAGAAACAATTATTTTCCTGAGAGTAAATCCGCTCGGAGGGCATAGGATGGTTCATAGCGTTTGGCAAGTTAGGTTCGCACATCCTATGTTAGAGGAAGCAGCGCCCACATGGGGGGAGGGGAGAGATTGTATAGGTTACCTTAACCATTAGCTAGGCCTTCTGGACGTCTGTCTACTGTGCCCATTTTGCTTCCTTCCATCTCCCTACTATACCTAATGATGCTTTGTTTTGTTCTTCCTCTTCTTTCCCGACTTGCTGTTCCCATGGGCGTTGACACGTGCACGGGGTCCACATTTCTCTTGGCATTCTATACGTCCCTTCCATCCTTTCTTCCTCTCTTTGGATCACAGTTAGTTCGTTCTAAACTTTGTTTAACCTCCGTAGCCACAACTCAGGCGTTCCAACAGAGATGAGTGTGCGATGTTCAAATACCACAAAATTTGTCGAGTGGCCTACGTGCGCTACTACGGGCAGGAAAAAAGGCGCAAAGCATAGTAGGAGACACTCGAGTGGTCATCCTCTTACACGGCCTTCCACACGAGAGAGATGAGAGAAGTCCCGCGGAGTAGGTGCGCTATCTCGATCGACAGCCCACCTGGCGGAACAGAAAAGGAAATAGAGAACCTACCTAACTTTACAAAACTAACCCTCGTCAGCAGGAACTGCGGCCAGATGCTACATCCCCTGCGGAGAAGGCACTCGTGATCCTTGGGTGAGTGATGCCCAAACATATTGTGGCAGGGAACTTTGGATCACAGTGTACTCAGTGAGTAGTGAGGCTTAAACTAGGAATATAATAATCATCCAGGGTAAAAAAGGTTTTCAAGATAGTTCTATATCAGAAATAGGCCTCGTTTAGTGTGGGGATGTATTTTTTTTAGGTGGAATTCGGTAGATTTCGGCCGATTTTGGCCGATTTCGGTAGCTTTAGGTTGAATTCGGTGTATAGGATGACCGTGTTAGACCAACTTGTTAGTTAAGCCAGTAGGCTATATGCGGATAATGATCTGGTGAACCTGTCCCACAGGAGAGGGGTGGCCGAACTCTGTGTCTTTTTGTTTTATATGGTGAACAACAATGCGAGGCATTGGTTGTATTCTTCTGCCCCTGCCCTCAAGGTCATTCCGAGAACTACACGTGCTGTGGTCGGCGCGCACTATTTCACGTTGCAGAATGTTAGGTGCCGAACTAGTCAGTTCAGTCGGTGTTTCGTGCCCTCGTCTGTTGGGGCTTGGAATTTATTGCCGGCATCGGCTTTCGCTCGTATTGGCCTGCAGGCGTTTAAGTCAGCTGTTATGGCTTTTTGTTTGGTTTCCTCTAATAGCGTTTTGGGATTCCCGGTGTTGCAAAGTACTTCATTTGGGTTGTATTACCTGTCCGTGGGGGCTTGATTGTGAAGTTTTAATAATAATCGCCACTGCCTTCAACTGTGGGACTGTGAGAGAAAAATTGCTTCAATTATGGCCAAAGGTTAAGCGAAAAAAATTTAATAACTTGTAGAATCGCAGTCAGGCATGCAAAATGAAAACTCGATTCTCTCTGTTAGTGAACATATTGACTTAGACTATTAAATAAATTTTCAATCGCGAGACTTGATATGCCAAGGCAGGGCATGATGGTGTAGAGAAGCTTAAACGAAAACTACAGAAGTAAAAAAGTAAGAATAGTTACCGAGGTTAATACGAGATGAAAACCCGGGCCGAGGCTGGGCATGGGAGAGGTCACAAAGACTGGTCGGAGTTTTAAAATGGGTCGGGCGAGGACCAGGGAACGAAAATTCGAAGCATCTCGTAAGCTTAAGGCCGAGGCCATACCGGCGAGACAAGCGACATGCAACGCGGCAAATTTATTGCATGCGCTTGCTGCTCTCTGTGGGGCCCCGGCCTAAGGGCATAAGGTGTACAGGGGCGAAACAAATGCATTAATGTAACTGATGTTTGATCGTTACCACTGTATTTAGCACTTTAAACTCATTCACACATCTGATTTTACGTTGCTTACAAAGTAAAACTATTTTTGCGTAGCAATAAATCATGATCAATGGAACAAGGAACGAAATCAGAGCGTTGATGACGATACTTCTTCTTGTACTTGTACATTTCAAGTGCCCTCAACTATACAGTACCGTCCAGACTAGGGGACAAATTTTCAAAACGGCATAACTTTTTTTTTAACCATGCCAAGTACTTCTCTTGTGCACAATATTAGCCAGTAAGATGTTGATTATTGTGTTGAAATTTGAGCCATGTATGAAGGAGAATAAAAAAGTTATGAACGAAAAACTTTGTGCCCTTAACTATACAGTACCGTCCAAAACTATGGGACAAATTTTCAAAACGGCATAACTTTTTTCTAACCATGCCAAGTACTTCTTCTTGTGCACAATATTAGCCAGTAAGATGTTGATCATTGTGTTGAAATTTGAGCCATGTATGATGTATGAAGGATAATAAAAAATTTATGAACGAAAAGCTTTTCTCTTTAAATTTATAACATCCAAAACTAAGGGACAAAAAAAGAAAAATTTAGTAAATTTCCTATTCAGTCCGTATTTCTTTATTTGCATCGAAGACAAACTTTGACACTGCCATTTGTAAACATTGCTGTTCGTTGCATGATGGCACCACGCCAGAAAGTTGATTATATCCTGCGACAAGGTATCATCAAATTGCACAAGAACAATTTCCCTATTAGAGAAATTTCTAAGAAGGTAAACCGTTCGAAAAGTTTTGTGGGCAGAATAGTGAAGTACGATGAAACCGGCAGCATTGGTACCCATAAAAAGCCGGCAGAGGACAGAGTCATCTAGCGTACGTCATTGGAGGATCGTTTCGAGTCCTCAGCTGCAATAAGTATGGAAATGAATGGCACTACATGTATGAACGTCTCACGTCAGATCGTTTCTCGGCGCCTTCAAGAAATATAGTTATTCACAAGACGCCCACAGAAGAAACCGCTTGTGAGTGCCAATAACAAGAAAAAGAGATTAGAGTTTGCAAATAAGCATGTTAACTGGTCCCATGAACATTGGGCTAGTGTTTTCAGTGATGAAAGCAAGTTCAGTTTGTTTGGTAATGGCGGTAACAATTTTGTAAGAAGAAGTGAAGGTGAAAAATTAAGTGTAAAGTGTACTAAGAAGACTGTGAAGTTTGGCGGCGGGAGCCTGATGGTTTTCGGTATGTTCTCTAGTCAAGGGACATCGCCTTTCTTTCGTTTGCAAACCCGTATGAATGCCCAGGTGTATAAAAATCTGTTGGAAAGTATTATCGTGCCTAATATTGTAAACTGAGGTGTCCCGAGCCCTATCTTCATGCAAGAAAATGCCCCCTGCCACAAGGCAAAGACAGCCATGAGTTACCTTGAGCAGCAAGATCTCGATGTTATGGATTGGCCACCACAAAGTCCTGACCTACATCCAATCGAGAACCTTTGGAAAACACTAGGGGTAAAAGTTATGGTAAGAAATCTTATATTAGACGGCCTCTAATCTTGGTAGAGTCTTCAGGATCGTGGTGGAATTAAAAGCGTAATGAAGATTTCGATAACGGGGAGACCCACCTGATTTGTATTAGTATTATTATTATTGAACATTTATTTCTCCTCCTCGGTGAGCCCCTTGGCTCAGGCCATAAATCATTATCTTCTGTGGAAAAACTGGGCCCACAACGCTGTTGTCGTGCTACGCATGTGTTCTGATAAAGTCAGCTTCTGGGCTTGTGCCGAGGCCCAAGAGAGGCCTTCGGTTTCTCAAGATGCCCTTTTTGCTACGTCTAAGGGCGAGTTCACAAGTCATTCATATCACCGCGTTCGCTCATTCATCGCTCGGATAGTGTCACTGTGCCTTAACAATAGCAGAAAAGGGCGCTGGTTTCTCAGTAATTTACTGAGTATCATTTGCAAAAGAAACTGATTTGAAGGTTAACATTTTATGACTTTATGTGGCGTACGCAAAGTTGCGCTAACACCGACGCTGCAACATTCGGATGAGTGAACGCGTTAAGATGGATGGCGTTTGATCTCGGCATAAGAGTGGCGGGCACAGCGAATATGACGCATATGCAAATCGCTGTATGGTTGTCAAAATAAAGTCAGAAAAATAAAAAAAAGAGCTAATATACCACCTCTGATAAAATTACTAAAAATGCACTAAGGCAAAGAGTCTAATATTAAATAACAGTCCTACTTCAAATTTAAAGACAAACCCCCCCGCACCACTTTTGTCCAGTGTTATTTACCGTTACCGATGCCAGGCCTGATGTGCCTCATATATAGGTAGCACTGGACAACACTTCAAAGCCAGTATTGACCAACATTTAGGTATATCCAGTAGTACCGGCTTACCACTAGCGAAACCACCACATTCAGCCCCCCGCCAACATGGTGAGCAAAACAACCATCCCAGCATTAACTACTCCAATCCCATCGAGCTTAAAACACTAGAGTCTCTCCACATTTATAGAACCAAACCTAGCCTGAACATGATGACCTCGGCTGCACCGCTTCATACCGTGCACACTTAGCCTAAAATCTGCAGACTGTACAGGAGCTGACATCAAGCTCCTCCACGCAGCTCTGTTCATTTGACTTTTAGACTTCCCCCGTTAACACCAATTGTCCCTGATTGTTAGCCAATAAAGAAAGTTCTTTTATTTAATAGTGTAGGTTAACCTTTTTTCTGAGTATGGGATTCTTAGTCCCGAAACGTTAAATTTTAATTTTGTCGACTGTTATTTAATACTGAAAATACTACTACTTTCAACACACCATAGAATCTATTCATGGTTTGCATTGCAAACTATCACACATATCACATTTCGGTAAGCTGTGAAAGAAAAGACACTAATTGCACTTTCTTGCCAGCGATATCGCCCATTATCTCACCGCTCTAGAACAGGGATTTTTTTTTTCTAGTAAGCAGTGTTCGAGGGGACTCTTCCTGTGCACACATTCCTCGACCACTTGTCAAGCCTTAGCTCGGAGTTGTTTCAAAAGGATATCGTCGATAGGCTTGTATTTGCTGCAGGGCGTCTTAGCAGGCTTAGCAGCAGCCATGGCAGACTCCACGTCAGCGAGCAGTTTTGTCAGGGGCAGGTTCATGTCGTGGTGTAGCCACGTCTGGTACAGCGCCTGTGTGGTTGGAATGCTAATTAAAATACAAATAAGAAATATAGTACCATATACAGACGTTAAGAGTTGCTTAGAAGCCTTAAACTACAATTCAAAAATAGTTTTGAAAAGGTGTTTTTGTAAAAAGATTAACAAGCGCCAAAAACGTTGCGCTCCAAATTACAAAATGCTGGTAATAGACTGTGAGAAAGAAATTGAAAATAGGTTTTATTCATTACAGGGTATCAGATTTAAAATAGAAGAATATAACTTGACTGTTTTTTTTTTTATCCTCCAGCTACAGCTGTGACTACACAAATTAAAACTAAGGTTTTCTAAATGGAAAATTTCAAGTTCATCTTACATTATTTCTCAACGACTGGGAAATATTTTGAATTGGCTGGTTGAAAATTCAATTAAATGACTGCACGCTAGTCACAGTGCAACGCTACAACACAATGTAACAAATGGTCCTGGCTCTGTGCCCCCCCCCCACAGAGCCAGGACCATTTGTGTGTACAAAATTATCGATTGTAGATCGATTGTTATGAAACTTGCTCAGAATATGTATTTTTAAAAAAGGAGCACATTTTGCTCCCAAATTCTTTTTTGGATTTAGGCCTTAATTTTTGAGCTAGTGAGATTTATGTACATATATATCAATTTTATGGAAATTTCAAACGAATAGAACTCGAGAAGGTTTCATTGTAGAAAAAAAAAACTGAGTTTTGGAATCCTTAAGAGATTCCTAAAAAAGTATGGAGCTGTATTTTCCATTTTCTATTTCGTTTTCTTTTGATATGCAATTTCCGATCGCTCACTAATCTGTAGCGAAAAAAAAATACATATTAGGGTTTGAGCTGTGATAAAAAATTATGAGGGTAAAAAATATAAATAGAAACACCAGCTCTATAGTCTTGTTAGGAATCTTTGAAGGATTTCAAATCTGTCATTATTTTTCTCTAGCGTGAAAACTGATTGAGGACTGTTCAAAAAATATAGGTATATATGTATATATATATTTCGAAACTGGCTATTAGATGGCCATGAATCTTTATAAACGGCCTGTTAGGTGGCTAATGTCTCGATAGAGGTACCAAGAATCTTGGCCATCTAACGGTATTTCAACTTCAANAAATATATATATATATATATATATATATATATATATATATATATATATATATATATATATATATATATATATATTTCCCATTACTTAAAAAACTATGGCCTAAATCAAAATAGTTGTATGAGCAAAATGTGTTCCTTTTTTCAAAAATACATATTCTGAGCAAGTTTCGGAATAATCCGTCCACAACTGATAATTTTAAGCAACCCATGCCCCCTCGAAAATGTACCAGGTGGGAAAGTTCTACCCAACTTTTTTTTTAATGTTCTCATCAAATGGAATACGAAAATACATGGTATAGCTGTAAAAGAGAAATGTACTCAGACCAATCCCCCCTCTCAGAGTCAGGTCTAAGAACGGTTTAGTGCAATTTGGTGAGTCTGAAGAATAGGAAATATCTTGGAATAATGTTTCACAGTCGTCAGAGCAATAGAAATCTGACTCTACTCTTTCTAGCGGCTTGGAATGGTATTAGCAACTCTTGGAATGCCAGCGGCAGAATTCCGAGGAAAGTAGAGACAAATTCTTAGTGCAGGTAAAACCATAACCTCCTAACTCCACCATCAAAAGTTTTTAAAAGGTGCTCGCTGCTTTTTACCACTCGAAAACTCGCAAAGGAGAAGAAAATTCATTGTGGACAAAAAAAAAAAAAAGTGGATAGGAAACGAATCGTCTTAACTCGAGGGTAAGTGCCCTAAACCAGTGGTTTTCAGCCTCCGGGTCGTCAACCAGTATCGGTTGGGGATTAACTGGTACCAGATCGCACAGGGACAATATTTTCACCCATTTACCGAGTCTAAACTGGCAAATAAATCAAAATTTTGTTACCGACACGTCTACCTGTGATTCACCCTAAGCTGTTGACGATAATTTCAGCTCTTCACCCGTAAATTAGCATATAGGCCCTATGTAAGATTTTCTAAATGCTTTCTCACCGGAATGGCATAATTTAAAACGTCATTAACAATGCAGGGAAGCGTTCTGCACAAATAACACTGGAAGGGGTGAAGTCAGCTTGACTGCATACCCGAAATTGGAAATCTATATGCATTGGCTTGTGGTGTAGATTGTTGGCCGCTGGATATTACATGGTTGCAGCCAACTAAGGATTGTGAAGCTATGGCATCAGGAACGGAAAACTCATGTGACAATTGCGATACCCACACTGTCCCCATTTCCTGCTTGATCAGTGCCCCACAATGGACTATAGAAGTCAAAAACGCTGATGCCGCAAATTATGTATAGCAAGAATTCACCCGCCTTGTGGAGAATTCGCGAACTTCTCAGCACCCTATCATCCCACCACTGTGGATATAAATAGTACAGACAAGGAGAGTATGGAATATTCACACTCTTTGCGAGCTTGTAATGTTAGGGAAAAGTTCGTTTTGTATGGAGCAGCGAGCCAGACGTAGGTGCCACCGTGGCTCAATCAGCATGTATGAATGGAGGAACGAGGTTACGTCACAGTACAGGAAATGGGGAGTAAAAGCAAACAGGAGGGTTGGCAGGGCCAACCTCAGCTGATGGCTACGCTTCACTAGCACTTGCAGAGCTATCAGAGTTACGAGAGCAACGGGCAATGCACACCTGGCAGGGTCCCCAGTGCGATCGTTCACGCAACTGTTTTCCTAATAAAAAATGCCCGTTAAACCGCCATTTCGTCTTTATCTCAGTTGCTGAGGCATACTCTATCAAGTAGTGGTATATCTGTTAAGCGATATTTCATTGCACTAGCTAGTATATTGTTCAGCTTTTTCTAGGAGTAAAGTAGTAGGGCCGAGAGCTGAGTGCAACTTTACATTCCACCTCTGCTATTGAATGCTGCCTAAGAAGCAAGGAGCTTGTATTTTTACTCCGAGCTGAGAAGCTGTGTTACTTGTGTTCGGCCCACTTCTGCGTACGTCACAAGCACGCAAATTTTGTGAAAGTACTTCCCCTTTTCTGTACTGTGGTTACTTCGCCGACTGCTCCCGGCCCTGGGGCTTTAAGCTTTGCAGAAGCTGTACAGCTGACTATCTCGTACCATGAAATATTTTTGAATAAATATACAACTACCGACATTAATTCATCAGAACTGAGGTAACCTCGCAACGGCGATTTTTGTGCATATTTTATTGGGGAAGTTTTAGAAGTATGTACAGGTTTGCCAGTCAGTACTGAAGGTCAAACAGTAAGTCAAATAGCATAAACAAAGAACGAAAAAGTAATCGGAGAACATAATTAATATTATAAAAATGCGTCTGCGGCACCGTGCAGGCAGACCCAATTGTAGCGCCGAAAGGTGCCTTAGGGGCCAGTGTCCAGTCAATATGTATAGTGTGGTCTATGGTGTTACCAATATGGATTGCCTGCTCGAGTAGAGCTATATCATCGAATCTACTTGTATTTAACTTTTCTCTCATACATTTTTCAACCTTTTCAGTCTCTGATAAAAAGTCCCCTCTCTGAAGGCCTGAAAAACTCCAAGCTCAGTTCCTATTTGCTAGACTATCAACAGCAAATCAAGTTACCTCTGCACGGAATTGCTGCAATAATGTGCATACAAACCTGACGTCTTACCAGTGCCTACATTTTCTTACTAAGCTATCCATTTGCTACAAACTGCTCTTTCATCTGCAGATGATTGCTACATTTGGAAGATCTGTCACCTTGTTTCTTCACTTGGGTCAGCTGCTTATCTATCTATCTATCTATCTATCTATCTATCTATCTATCTATCTATCTATCTATCTATCTATCTATCTATCTATCTATCTATCTATCTATCTATCTATCTATCTATCTATCTATCTA
>LQNS02278080.1:5484591-5502512 GCA_001587735.2 Parhyale hawaiensis
CTGTATTGACTGTTCAGTACTTCTGCGGAGTGTTATAAATATATAATCCGAATATTCTTAGTCGCCAAGCTTTGATTGGATATTAATCATAAGGGATTACTCATTTTCATTAAAAGTTGTCGCGAAGAAATCGTTCTACGATTCGGTTACAACAATAAATATATCTTGAAACTTTACAGCATGTGTTTCTTTCTTTGACAGAATCAAGCCTCGCGTCTTCGGGGTCAATTGAAACAGGGTCAATTAAAATGCTATTTGTCGCCTGCAAAGGTAAGTGTTCAGAGTCAGGTAACTCTATGGCCGCTGCCCACGACAACAACAACAAAAAAATCGTTCCACTGTTCTTGGAACAAAGTGTCCGTGACCGTGATTACAAGTTAACGTGTTTGAAGATATCGCTAAATACAAAATTTTACATCTTTGCGACTAAACTGCTCGAAGTAATTTCTACTATACTCCTGGATAAACTGCAGAAAATTAAGAAAGATATTCGAAGCTGCACGGTTGGTGCTTGTTCATCTATACGCAAAAGCTTGAGTGTAGTGGAAATTTCACAATAGTTTTTTAACTCGAACAAAACCGAAGACTTGCTCGCGACATGGTAACCGAAAAGATTCAAAGAACGTTTCGCTTTTTCTGCTCTCGTGGGCAGCTGCCTATATAGGAACCTTTAAACTATGTTTTACATTTAAGTATTAAGTGATGCCTGATATACGTAAGTAAAGTATCAAATGTATATGAAATAGAGATCACGAAGCTATATAATAATTATTTTTGTGCTACCGAGAATTTCTACTTTTCTCGATACGGATTTTTTCATACTAGAGCCCTTTGGTGGGGTCATTTTCGCCCCAAACCTTTCGAGTCAAAGTTATTCGAAAAAAGCTTTCATCTACCGAATTTCATTTCGAAACACATGGCTAGCGCAAGATTAACTCTTCACTATATATCTTAATCTTGCATCTCCGTAGTAACAGCACTATTAGGGTGCTCTTTTTATGACAGACCCTGCACTGCACTGAAGAGTTAATCTTTTCCTTCATACCGTTATATGTGTTACAATTCTAATAGGGTTTTTCCTACGAGAAAAACAAATCAATTCATGCAAGAAAAGCTTAATTTAGTCCTGGTCCACATGAACCATTCAGTCATCATTTTTTCGATGGTTTCTAATTCCGTTTTGGTTAATTAACTAATAGTTTAAGCGCAGCATGTCTCAGGCAATATTCTGACTGAACTGAAAGCAACTGCTGCTTAACAAGCAGACAAAACCATCGTTTCGGACGTATATCTTTTATCACATTGATAGAAAACAGTGAAACCCGTTAGAAATGCAGTTGAAACATTTAGAGACGTGAGTAACCCGTGGGTTTCATGAAGACCAAATAGATGTTATGTGCTCATTTCGGTACGTATACATACATGGCAATGTAAATACTGTCCATTTTAAAGTAGTTGGGACATTTAAACCATTGATGATGTTCCAGTAAATTTAGTCAAAAGCGAGATGAGTAGCGTGCTCAAAAGAATGCAGATGTAGGAACTTTGAAGACTTGATAGAATTATTTCTTTGGCCGTGAAACTATGTTTTTATCAGGAATAGTTGTTCCCGATAATTTGCATAGTACGGACGGCAGGCCAAATATCCTAAGCAATAGAAATGCACGCATCGTGTCCAGAATATTGGTATAGTGAAAATGGCCTGAGCAATGCTTGCATAGAGGAAGACTGACCGGTGTAATTTGTGATTAGATCGCATTCAAGGTGCGAGGTCACTGACGAGCTGTCACGAGTGGTGTACGGTGAACAGAAGTATTACTATGACTACCGAGAGGTGGTGGGCTGTGTGGTACCGGCGCCACACATACATTCACACGCACAAATGGCTGCATGGATTTGCAGTAAGGAGCTTTAATAGGGATGAGAGAGAGCCCTGCAGTCTCCTCGTTTAGTCAGATTTGCCAGCGAGTCCACCATTCCGGTGTGGCTGTGACGTGTTTATGAATCTCATTGGAAAAAGTGACGCGGGAGCAAGGAGTTTTACGGGGGAGCAACAAACAAACTCACGTACTAATTTGCTATTGGGGCATACGGCAGCCACACTTGAAAGCCACACTGAAAACTTGAGCTTCACAGACGAGGCTCCTGGCTCCCTCATTCTGCATTTCAAACTGCCTTGATGTGCAGCTCGCTTGTCATTCCAGTGCATATTTAAATTCGGATCATAGATACGGTAGTATGAATATCATGTGAGCTGCACTTCATCGCTGCCAGTTGCTCTGGAGTTGGCATACTGTGGCCCGTCATGAGAGGCAGAATGGAGGAACATGTGCATGATGATCCTGGGCGCCATATGAAAAGGTTCATTACGTTTGCTTATCTTAATAGAAATACACTCCCAATGTATAAGATCCCAGATAAAATATTATTTGATGCCTTCGTGACGCCCTTCCTCTGCGCTAATTTTGGTTCTCTCGGCTTATCCTACTTTATGAGTGGTCATCCTTTGCCGCTTAACATTTCGTTTCTTGTTCTCATTCGTTGGAAGCCTGCTTCGGCTGACATGCAAACACGTTCTTCTTTTTTCTTCTCCTCGTATCACTGAGAGCATTGTATGTACCAAGACTCAAACTAGAAACGCAGCGTTAATGGAGTCGATTCCTCTTAATGCGTGCATATTGGGACCAGTTGATTTGGCCACAATGACCGGCTGGTCATAAGAAGCGAAGTTAATAAGTTTAGGTAAGTGTAAGTCTGTGTTAAAATATTGTTGAGTAACATACTTTTTCGTTTAAAGAATTTTCTCCTGGTTGTTTTAATACGGAGGTGTGTTAGCAAATGAAACTAACTTACGGATACTAAATATCGTAAACAGAGAATGTATAATTCGAAGTCTTAACGACTTCGTGCGATAGAGGTGATACTAACGCGACCTGTTGGTAATAGGAGCTTAATGCTAGAAACTTTTCAATTTAAACGCATACTCGATCGGTCTTCGTACTTTAAGTTATAAATTTTTACTATTAGATGAAATACTAAACACAATTGGAAATTACTTCATTTTGCATGCTTTCCGCTTTGATTATTCTCTGAGCAACCTAAAGACAATTAATTATTAATGTGTAGTTTCGTATAATCGGAACCCTTGCCCACAATAAACGAAGCTGCTTTGTACATAATACGTACGCAGCGTTTGATGCCGTCCCAACAGAATTGGTCACATTATGCGGCTGGTCGTTTTAACCGACGGTTCTATTAAGCGGAATCCACTGAGATTATCATCATAATAGTAATAAAAAATCACATTATGATGTATGGTAATTACGTATCCAATGATAAATTCTACAAGCAGAATAGAATGTCGAAACTCTCATGAAAATATTCATCCCGAACTTCTGAACAGTTCTCAGTATAGTTGCAGTCCCACGAATTATCCTAAATTCCTCTGAACTCCCGGAATCTTAATTTTCCAAAACAGATCGCAGAAATTTCTTGTGTGATTTCACTTGCCAGTTTTGTTGCTGTGCAGGAGCGATTAACTAGCTATGACTAGTTCCAATCTACTTCATCTGAGACGTGACGGAATCCCAATGTTATCTAGCGCACCTAACCCATCCCAAAAAAACGCGCTTTTTTGACGCCAAACTTTCTCTGTAAAGGCGCCATGCCCATGATCAGAATCGCCGCGATCATGATCATCGTGATCATTGAAAAGCACAAGAACGGTCAGTGGTTTCGTAAACAAACTAGAGACGCCAAGTCTATTTTCGAATAATAGATTTCTATCGTATTTGGACGGAAAATGGTGGGGAATGGATTTCTTTTTTTAGTTATTTTGAAGTCAATGCATCAGTGAACTAGCAGTATTTAAAGCATTGTAAACATACACAGGCATAAAACCAACGAAACTACAATTGTTCTGCAAGGTAGTATTACAACATTCATGATAACATTTTTCAATTTATTATTAGATATAAGGAAACATCACGAACTTCTATTCAAAATTTTGAATTTTTACTTGTCCAACTCCTGGAATCACTCTTTAACCACGCGTGATTAGCCCGCGGAGGAAATCCCGCCGCGATCAATTTTCACCACTGATCACGGTTGATTGCTATCAGAATCACGTCAAAAAGTGGTCACAAAAACGCACGGATCATGCGAAATCAATCGGAGTCATCCGCAAGTTGGTCACAAAAAGACGCCTCAAATCGGCTCATACATGTTATCTACTGCAACACGATTATGAACAGTGGATGACCCAAGTGTAACACGCGGAACCTTGGGTTGTGATTACAAGACGCCTTTGATACCTGTTCTTGCCTAACTCATGCTTGTTGCAATCAAATCCAGGGCTGCCTTCGTCACTCCGGTAACCCGACGCCTAAAAATTGTGGTGCAATAACAACCCGAAACAGCGGTGACAACGATTGCGGCTTGGGTTAGGATGACCCAGGTAATCGCTCAAAAACCTCCAATTCACGTGAAGGGAATAAAGAGCTTGAATAGATGAACAGACGTTAAAAACCGCAGTATAGCTATCAGTCACGTTAATTATACGTTTGTGGTGCCCATTCATAGGTAGGTGTTGTCAGCTCTTGTACTCCTCTGCTCACTCAAAAAGTCAACTCTTAATTCTCAATGCCAATGCCTTGGTCATTCCTGTGATTTTGCTCTTCAAAATTCTGTGTTTCGGATTTGACACCATGATTGAAAGCCCTAGCCATCACTTTAGTACAGAATGCACTATCCCCTAAACGGTCGTGTCCGTGCAGTAATAGTGTTCGCCGTTCTCCCCAGGATGGCAGGTCCCGTTGTATCCTCCTCACCGTCCCCTACTGAGAATCTTTCCGCTGATTCTCCTTGTCTTTTCTGGTTTGTTGTTTCCACTAACGGTAAGCTCTTCTACTGTGACGTAATACACGTCTCTTCTCCCTTCTTTTCTTTGAATTACAGTGACATTCGTGAGAAATTAAGGATGCCAAAGGCATTTGCTACGGGAATGCGAAGCTTGTAATATTATATTTTTGATCCTCTAAGGAACGATTATCACGTGGGTCACTCATATGAATAGCACTCTGGGGTTTGCAGCGTCATTTATGAAGGCTGCGGGTCCTTATTGAAGTAAATGCTAGCAGAATATAGTTCTCAGTGATTGTGATATGACCCTTGAGATTCCAGCTTTCAACAGCGAGCAACTAAAGTCCCGCGGAAATTCACAACCAGCAGCCTAGCGCAACATAACGCGGCAACAATAAGAGAGGCAATCGGCCCCAAAGAGACATTGGACGCAGAGCGCGGACCCACAAGTAGAGCCCCCACCCTGTTAATCATACAAGCAGCCCGACACTCGCTGGAGTTGGGAAACTGCCAAACCGCTGTGACACCTACTGAGAAAGTGGTTGAATTTTTTAGGGAACGAGCAGCGCTTATTTTGGGGTATATTCATTTTTTTGAAATGCCCAGACTGACTCTTTGGAGGGAAGCTACTGAAATAAAATGGCGATTATAGTGGCTAATAGTGTGCTATCTTAGAAATTTAAACCGAAAATGCGTTTGTCACTGTATTTATTTGATTTTTCTTTCCGTACAAGGCAACGACAACGAGAGGTCTCGCCTCAAGTCCATCCAGCGACAACTGGACCAGCTCTCCGTGGCCATGAAATCTGCCGTCCTTCTCTCCGAGCGCCACATTCAGTAATGTTTTTTTCGCAGTAGATTACGATATTGTTAAAACTAAAGGAGGAATTGTTGAACAACGGCAAGTTACAGATTGGTAATTTATGCGTTAAACTGAGTAGCATGGAACGAACGAACAATTCTTGAGTGCAGCATTGAAACACAATAATTTAAAGCAAGGCAAGTCCTTTTGATTTTCTTTTAGTTTTAGCGTTGTCGCAAGACTGAACCTTCAAATCAAACACTACTGTAGGCATAGTACAACCCGCAAAATCTCTGAACATTTTCTTATTAGTGAACGTAACACGGGATGAATGCTAAAATGAGATTCACTTTATCTTGATGCAATTTTCACACTAGATACACCTACATCTACTCTAGATACGAGCGCTCTGACTTGCGGCGAGACGTTTTGTGTCGTCATTCAGTGAGCGACGAAATTATTCGATTGCCTTCCGCAATTCGATATTTTCATTCTTTTTTTCCAGTTCTATAATGTATACACAATTGCAGGTTTTTATATGGTTGGAGTACGTGTTGGTTCTCAGCGACCCATGTTTCTCATTGAGAACCTGGCAAGTTACCGTCTCTTATCCCAATGTTGAAAAATATTATCAGATTTTACTTTCCCTAATGATGTCTGTCTATAAGACTTAGCCTCGACTTTGAAAATTTCGCCACGATTTAAAAAAAAAAAATAAAGTATCGAAGTCTTCTCACGCATTAAATGAGCTCTCTCTGGCACACAAGTGTGTCACAAATATTTTCTGGCACATCAGTGCTAATATAGTATAAAAATATATATTGTTATTGCTGCTCCATCTCTTACTAGTGTAAGAAGGATTTTTGCAGGTGAATAACATAAGTAACGGCTTATGTAGAGAATTTTGCTCGCGATTGTCGCACAAACGTAACGATTAATTAATATTTTTTTGAGCTAACTTTCCATTTTCTTTGAGTGCTTTACGCTTGGAAATTTTTTATATGCTTTTGCAAGTCAAGACCACAGAAAAGTCGCAGTTTTTTAATACTTATTACTGGATAGTGGGGGACGTAGGTAACGTATATAGCGGTACCTCAATACTCGAACGTAATTTCATTCCAAATAGGAATTCCACCCTTGATAAATTCGAATAACAAACAGGTGATCGAAAAGACAGGCCATAATTTCGTATTCATCTACTATTTTGTTCCAGTATGGACTTACAAGTTGTGTTGTAAATTATGGGGCGGTCTCTTTATTATCTTTCACCCAGATGGACCATGGTTCTTTCGTTCTTCATGCTCCAATTCATTACTTTTTGATGCTATTCCTGTTCTTTTAACGCTTTTTCTCCCTGTTCATGAGCTTCTTCTTTGTTTGATATACTTCATGTCTTCTTAGTCCTTTTTTTCTTCGGGGATACTTAAGTTAGGAATATGACAGTGACTTCATTTACCAGTTTAGTCGTCGTTCTTGCAGGTTTTACATCGTCAGCAACTCCAACGAGGTGTTCGACGCCGTTGCCTCCGCCATTTTAGAATGGCCTCAGAAGCACAAAAAGAGACTTTCAATAAAGGTGAGCATGTCCTACCAAAGTTTTCTTGCTTTACCGACATATTAACCCTAGCTGTTAACTAGAGCATGACTAGAACCGACGTGTGTCTAGACTTCACAGACCTCGACCCACCTTAGTGGACTAACTACGGGTTATGGCGGGATAGGTTTAGATAATAAGCGCGGATATATATGTTTATATGTGTTTGGACAGTGAATATATTTAAATAAAATGTAGTATGAAATGATATGCATGACGCAATAATTTCGGGGAGGCAAGCCTCCACCACAAGATCATAGATGATAATCAAATAATGAAAACAATAAACAATGCAATCATGAAAACAATAAGTAATGCAATTAAAACTCTGTAGATTGACGAATGAATAAAGCCAATATAAATCAATGGTGAATCAAAAAACTTAACCTAAGTGTCGATGCTAGATTTTGCTCTCGTTGGACGTTAATGAAACACACGATATGCAATCAACAATTTATTGTAACAAACATCACAGTATATAAAAGAAGCAAGGAGAAAATCAATAGAACACGTGAATGAGTCTCGGCGAGAATAACTATATCACATATTTAAATTCGCTTGACACAATAAAGTCAGCGGATGATGCAAAGAGACGTCGTACTAAAATTCAAATGGATCATTATTCTGCGTACCAAATTCAAACATTCTCTAGAAATTATTATTATCAACAAATAGAATTCGTATATGGAAATTGGTCATCGCTATAATTTATACCGTGAAAAAATGAAAAAACAGTGCCTCAACCGATCATGGTGTAAAATTCTTAATTTTACACCATGGTGGCTTTTGAAAGTTCTGATTAAAAACACATCTCACGCACGTCATGATCGAAGTAAGACTGTCTGTCACCAAGATAACTCAAAAAGTTATGAACCAATTTCGATGAAATTTACAGGGATTGTTAGGTATGTTAGGAGGAACAGATGATTACCTTTTGGTAAGGATATGTTCATCCGTTTGTTTTTTTGTTTGTCTGCCTCATTTTTGTCGATGCCATAACTCAAAAAGTTATGGATGAATTTTAATGAAATTTACATGAGTTGTTATACATATAACAAAGAGTATATGATCAAATTTGGTTATGATCTGTTTGTCGTTTGTCACTGTTTTTTATTTTATGCTTGTTAGCACAATAACTCAAAAAATAATGAATGGATCTTTATGAAATTTATAGTAGTTGATAGTAATGCTAAAAGACATAAGTGATCAAATTTTGGTGCAGATCGGTTTGCTCGTTTGTATGTTTGACTTATGCTTGTCATAACGTTTGTTAACACTATAACTCAAAAAGTCAAGAACGGATCTTCGAGAAAATTGAACAAGCTGTTAACAATATAAAAAGACACAAATGATTAGATTTTGGAGTTTATACAAAGAAAATTATGGTTTCAGAACCAATTTGAATTTTTTGCTACTGTTGCCTCTTTTAGCGGAGGTATGCGCTCTCAGGGTGCTCTAGTTCGAAGCTGCATCTACGATATAATAAAGACCGATGTTGGTCATTACCGATGATGCACTCATTCTTTGGATGAATCTCGGACCCATTAATTCACAAAAGGGGCCTAAAATCTCGACATAGGCGAATGCAAAGATTAGTACCACAGTGCCAAATATCGAAGAATCACATATGGTGTCCAAATAGATGAAAGGTGACGGGTCTAATGGTCCAATGAATTCGCTTCTGATTCCATTGGCGAAAATTCTCCAAGGCAATCATGCTAGATTTTTACATGTTGTCGTAAATTAACGAGTGAACTAATGTAGATGGTTGAGCAAATGCCTCTGCAAGGCGTAGGAGTAAAGGCGCTTTACGTCACCCGAAACCGGGAAGTCTTCTGTTCCAACCAATTTGACCCGACACTGTCCACTGTCACTCCAGCCCCGTCTGCAAGGACCGAGATGATAGGTGCCAAGACCAGCAAAAAAAAAAAAAAATGCGCATAACGTGCTAATAAAACGTGCTGATAACGTGCAAATAAAAAGTGTTCATAACAATTAATACGGCACTGGATATTGCTTCGCAATAATTACGACAGCGCGGTTTCATAAGCTAGTTTTTAGTTACGTTTTATGGAGGAATTACGTCAGGAAGGACATGTAACATGCACTGAGAAGTGTAGAGAAGATATTGTACTTTAGAACATTAGCTGGACTCTACATCATCCCAAGGAATGCTTTGTATTGTAGGATTCACCAGCGCGGCTTATACTTCGTCAACGATAGATTTATTTTCGCACTTTTTCAACATAGGATACCTGTCAATAACATCTGCCTGCAAATCAGGCATGTACTTATGTAAATAGAGTTGAGAAAATTTTAAAAACTAGTGAAAAAATACGACAATAAAAAATAATTTTATCTTACTTAACAGGTCTATAGAACTTCAAAACTTCCTCCATCAAATTAATAGAGTCAAAATATTCAAGATCAGCACCTCTTATCATCATTAAAGATATCTGAGCTTCTAAAAATAATTTTAAAACACGATTCTAACACCTTTTTTACAGGTGTCCAAACTAGCCCCAAATGCCGGGCAATTTCCTCCTCGTGATATACTTAACAACTAATGTAAATTTCATAAATATCCGTCAATAGCACTTTTAGTTATATATAGCAATAAAAAGTCAGACAAACAAAAGAACAAACGGATGACCAAATCTTCACCAAAAGTAATTTAGTTGATAATCTGTTCTTACTAACACACCTAAGAATCCCTGTAAATTTCGTGAAGATCCGTCTACAACTTCTTGAGTAATCTTGGTGACAGACATATAGACAGACAAAAAGACTGACAGACAGTTAAACTCGATAAAACATGACCTCGGCTGAGGTAATTAGCTAGTACGACCTTAACGCTGTCATCAATATTAGATAGGGGGAAAATAAGGGCTTCTTTGACGTATCCTCGATACGACCTGGGAACGGATCGATAGCTGATAAAGTCAAGTTCGAATTAAACCTGCTATTGCTTGCAGGTGTTGGGTAAAAGATTCACTGCCTGACGTGGAACATTTTTCACTCTTTGTATGCATGATGCCGGTTCGAGGGTATCACATTTAAGGGAAAGTTCTTTTTTTGTTCAGTAGATTTCCACAGCTCCCTTCAGTGTTGGAGAGAGAAAAATTAAGATGATGCGGGTCTGAGATGAATATCACCAAAGAACATTGCTCATTATAATCGTTCCGGTTCCCAGTATAGGTTTTGCTGTAAAACAGGTCTCATCCCTGCAGGCTTGATCTTCCAGTAATGCAACGCAAGTTGTTCAGCCATGAGTTTTGCGATAGCAAATATCGCATCTTCCAGATAAGGCGCGAATATCAGCTTGGAATTGGGCAAACGCATAGCAGCGCTGATGACACGCTAGTCAAAAATCGAGTATCGCCATCTTTTCGTCCGAATGTGTTAATGTGCCCATCTAAATAGCTCACACGTGCAAAGAATTTAATTTATTGATCTCTGCAGAGATAATTAAACGTGCGAAAATTAACTAAAGGGACTTGCGGTGTAAACTGAACTGACGGTGAACATTATAGCAAAATTTTAAGGCAATTTCTGAACTGTATTCACTAGAGTTCAACATAACGTTCGGACGCAAAAATGCCGATACTCGTTCTTTTGACTAGCGTGCGTCATCGCCGTAATAAAACGCTAGTTTAGTCAAAAGAATACACCGGAAATGCTCCCGGCTCACCGTAACCTGGATACCAACTGTTAATTGAACCTCTAGGGTTGAAATTTTACTGCAATGTAAATTCAATACAAAAAGGTCTCAGCCCAGCATGATGTTACAACTGCTTCGAAGTGATTCAGCTAGAGAAAGCATGATCGAAATGGATGCTGCACGAAAGGAACGAAAACTCCAACCAAGACTGAGCCTCTCGAACTGCTAAGAAGAAATTCAGCTAAAAAAAAAAATGCGGCGTAGCTTATGCTCGACAGGATTAAAACTCTATCAGAGATACTGCCATTCATCTACCACGCTCAGAAAAAGAAAAATCATCATCGTCACATCAAAAAAACATCGAACTGTCTTGGAAAGCGAAGCGAGATTCAGAAAATGCCTCATTTTCACTTTTGACCATTTAGTTCAGAGAAGCAATATTGGTTACCATTACTCAAAGTTCTCAAATTTTACGGTATCTCAACTCATTTTTTAGTAGATGAATTTTCTCCTTTCTAAATCGTTAACAGCGTAACGGAGAGAAGAACCAAGATTGGAGCAAGCTAGCCCGGAGTAAGCTACCAACAACTGGGTTTTATTATATGGTGAATTATTACATCCTCAAGAGCTTCTATGGTGAGTTTATTTTACTTCATTAACAGCTAATATCTTCAATAGGTGGCACTGCTGGTCTTTTGTACTCCATTAATCTCTAATAGCTTCAGTTTATTAGGTTCCTTGCTTCATTTACTGGATTAGGTTCAAATATTCTATATTAAGGTCGAGCTTTGATTGTGCCTGACATTGTTAAGATAACGATTCAGTTATACCAGTGACCTCGTGTGCGCTACAACCTTAACGCAAAATTTTCGGAAGCCTACAAAATGTTTATCAATTCTTGTCATCAATGTTTACTTTTCAGTTCCTGCAGTCTTGGTATCCTCGGCATCAGCGGCGTTTGGAGAAAGTTTTCCGCCCCTGTTCCACCCAGCGCTTCTTCATTTACCACCTGCTGCCAGACGAGGACGCTGTTATGTATTTGGACACGGATATTATATTCTTGCGGTCACCTGAATTTCTCTGGGACGAGTTCAACTCATTCGACTCAACCCAACTGGCTGCTGCAGCTCCGCCCATGTTCAATCACAACCACAGACATCCGGTGAGTGCAAGTCCTGTCTTTTCTTGCTATACAAATGCACCACTGGGTGGTACGATTCCAATACCTGGTTGGTATAAAGCTGTTCGGTGTAGGTGATTCATCTGTACGCGGTAAGCACAAGTCAGTCGCTTTGCCACTGCAAATCCTGACTATAGTAATTGCAAAATCTACTCGTAGAAGGTGCTTGTCTTGCTGAAAGTTGGTGCAAGTCCTGTTGGTAGCTGTTGCTGATTCAAGTTCTGTCCTGGTCGGTACAATTCCAGAGCTTGGTTGATGCAGGTCATAGCTGTGGTAGGTGCGAGTAAACTCCCTTTTGAGTACAATCTAGGCCCGGCCTTGGTTGTTGTAAGTCTTGTTCCAGTTTAGTACAAGCGCACGTCTCAAATATACGGTTCTCGTAGATACAAACGTCATTGGTAAGAGATTTCTTCTAACTCTGGCAATAGGTACACTCAGTCGCACAATCTTTATTAATCTGATATTAACAGGACCTGTCGTCAGCAACTAAGAGGCACTCCCTCCTTGTAACCTAATTCCTGTTTTACCAACAACCGCTCTTAACGATAAAGTTTACCAATACCTGGTAAATACTTAATTTGCATAGGAAGTACGTAAAGTGAACGCTGGCATGGGATGCTCTGCTCAAAGTCATAGAGCGGAAGCAAGCCATTAAACTTCCTGCTTATACCAGCTGAACGACAGTGGATGCTCGGCTGGGGAATTATTGGCTTATTTATTACCTCCGCCATGAAAGTTGCGATTGTCAAAGGGGGTCTGTCAGTCTTTTTGTCTCACTGTCTATCTAACACCAAGATAAGTGAAATAGTTATGCAAGGATCCTCATGAAATTTACAGGGATTGTATGGTATGCTAAGAGAAGCAACTGACTAACTTTTGTTAAAATCGCTCTCAACATTTTGCTTATATTCTTCCTTTTTTTCCTTGTTTCTTTTTCTTTTGCAACAAGACTCAAAGGCTATTAAGGATCTTAGTGAAATTTGAAGGTGCTAAAAATGTTAAGAGGCACAAATGATCAAGTGTGGCAATGATGAGGACATTGAATTTTTTAGATTCGTTATCGGCTTGAATTTTTCATTAACAACTCGTTGCATGCCGTAGGTATCAGTTCTCAGGGTGCTTCTCTAGTATATATCTATTTCTACTCTACTGACCTTCATCCCAAAATACTCATTGTTTTTATCAAGAATATCGGTTCAGAGTGTGTGACTGGCACCCGCGTAACACGTAGTTTAACACTGCAGTGGGAGCTCACCGTTTATGAACGGAAAACATTTATTTTGCTAGTTAGTACATTAAGTATTGATTTGAAATGAATAGAGAAGTAGCAGCTTATTATAAGCGTTCATAAATGAATGGATGAATTCCTCTTTGCTAGCTCAATGCTAACATAATACTGTTATCAACACTATAATAAGCACCGTCGTGTGTTTATAGGTTTAACTACAGCACTCTGCGAGTGCATAACTCTGCCAAGCGAAGCAGCCGAGGTAGCGAAAAACTCAAATCGGCTCTCAAACCATCATTTTCTTTCTATCAACACCAAAATCTGATCACATGTACCTTTTGATAATATTAACGGTGTCTGTAATTTTCTGGGGATCCGTTCATAACTTATTGAGTTATGCTGCTAACAAACATTTTACCATACATTAGTCAAGCACACAAACGGACAAGCCGATCACCAAAATTTAATCAATTATGTATTCTAATATGACTAACACTTCCTGAAAATATCATAAAGATCCATCCATAATTTTTGAGTTATCGTGCTAACAAACATTTAAAAACACAAGTCAAACACACATACGATCGTACCGATCATCCAAAATTTAATCAATTATGTCTATTAACATTAGTAACAATTCCTGAAAATTTCATAAAGATCCATCCATAATTTTTGAGTTAATGCATTAACAAACATTGTAACAAACATTATTCAAACACACAAACGGATCGACCCATCATCACCAAAATTGAATCAATTATGTCTTTTAACATTACTAACAATTCCTGAAAATTTCATAAATATTTATTCCGATTTTTTAATTATTACGCTAACAAACATAGTCAAACACAGCGATAAACAAACGAAAAAACAAATAGATCATCATAAAACTTGATCACTTACTCTCCGTAATAAATCCAACAACTAATGTAAGTTCATGAAAATCCGTCCATAACTTTTTGAGTTCAGACACTAACAAAAAATAGGCAGACAGACAGAAAAACAGATAGACATATCTTCACCAAAAGTTAATCATCTGTTTTTCCTAACATACCTAACAACCCTTGTAAGTTTCATCAAAATCTGTTCTCAACTTATTGAGTTATCTTGGTGACAGACAGACAGAATAACAGACAGACAGATGGACAGACAGACAAACACGACGAAAACATAATCTCCTTATCGGAGGTAAATATTTGTATTTCTATATACTTGAGTCTTTCGTGTCACACTCTCAACGAAATAGGCAAAAACTAGGCCAGGCTGCATATTTTGTAATTATGCTGCGTTTTCATTTAGATCGATAAGCGAAAATTAGACTATAGGTTGTAGAAGATGGCAAAGTTGAAACCTTATCCGTACGCACTTCTTGCTTAGCCTTCGTTAAAATCCAATACAAACAATGGGGTATTTACGGCTACTCTTAGCGCTGCCATGGAGTATGATTTTTTACTACTTTTTGCATACTTTGAAGTTATATTATTTGCTCTCAGGTCACGGCGCACAAATTGAGTAGATAATCAACGAAGCTCAGGAGAGGTGATTCTTTTGCGATGCCTTAGCCGCAGAATTAGTTTTTTCCAGCTTGTAGTGGTCGATTGGGATGAAGGCGTGTCATACCGTATGCAGGATACTCAGTTAAGAATTTAATTAAATTCATTGAAAATTCCACGCCTGTTAATATAAATTTATTTTCTTTACATATCAGCTAAGAGAAGGGAAAAATCTGCTGCTCAGCTGAATAAAAACAGCGCTCATCGCTTATGACAATTTGAGTTGGCGTATCCCTCAGAAGCTTATAGTAGTAGCAAAAGAATGATCAGTGACGACGGGGCATCTCAAATTCCTCGCTGTCATTTGTGAGAGCAAAAGCACTCTAGTTGTCTATAATATTACTAGAGTATCTAGCCTTCAAAAATGGGGCAGTTATTTTGTAATGAAGCTTTTCACTGTTTTCGTTTCTGGTACGGTCTTTGGTGCATAATATGCTTCGTAGCTATAGGAATGATCTTCTAATAAATCAACGAAAATCATGAATTTGTGAGAGTAAAATTTACTATTGCAGACATGATACAAGAACGCCTCGTGGCGTTAGGCCATCACCCGCCGTGGGAGCAAATTTCATCGCTGTCATTGTTTATGGCTACCTAATCCTATTTTTTTTTTTTTTTGCATAGGTGACACCAAGGACAGCCCACGAGACTCCCTGCAAAAAAATCGTGAACCCAGCTGAATTCCTAGCTGTTTTTGGTTGGAGAACAAATTTCATCTCCGTCATTTCTTACGGCCAGCTATTTCCAGTTTTTGGGCATGAATCACATCTAGGTCAACCCACCAAACTCCCTACAAAAATTTATGAAGATTGCTCAACTCCTTCGACCTGTTATTGGGTGGACAGACAAATATATACAGTTACAAATATGTATACTTGAATCTTCAATGAAAACATCATCCCCTCTCTCTCACTTTGTGACAATCTATACTATAATAAGAGAGCTGTCTGTCAGTCCGTCCGTCCGTCCCTCTGTCCGAAGCCTTATTTTCCCCTATCTAATGCTGAAGAAAAAAATTCCGAGGTACCCAACTTTTTTGTTGCGGAGAGGGTATCTTGGATACGGGGAGGCACTTGGGAGCAAGGAGCTTCTATAGAGAAAGAGGGAGCCTTGCGGCCCAAATACAGATTCGCCAGTGAGTCAACCAGATCTCTTATGGCTGTGAGATCTGATTGGTGGATGTCACGGAGAGCAGTGAGTTTCACGAGGGAGCAGCAAACCGAGAAACTCATATGCAATTGGTGCATACGCGACTGGCTGCAGCCATAAGAGACTCTTTACCGATATGCGATTGGTGCATCCGATGACTGGCTGACAGCCATAAGAGACTCATGAGCTTCAACGAGCTAGGCTACTGGCTCCCTCCTTCTCTATACAAGCTCCTTGCTTGGGAACTTGCCTGCATGCCCGTGTTTGGACATGTTCATTTTCAACGGTGCTACGGGTGATGTCACTTAATTACGTCTCATCTAAACTATCAACCTTTTTGTTAAGCTGAGATGTTTTCAAATATATATTTTTATGGCTTATTCAACAACAGGGTTGCACTTGGTACATATCAAACCTTTTGTTGAGCCGAGATGTTTTCATATATATATATATATTTCTATGACTTATTCATCAAAAGAGTCGCGTTTGGTGCACTGGTTAGTCTTAAATACTGAACATTCGAGCAGTGCCAAATATGTGTAGTTCAATCGAAAGAAGTTCCGGAACATACTCAGTTCCTGCTGCATCCTGGATACCATCAGAAGAACCACCAAAAAATGTTATCTGACTAACACTAGAGAAGATATACAATGCAACTCCTAGAGTACCCACGGAAGAAATAAAAACTTATATATATATATATATATAATACTGTTTACCATTTCTTGGAATAGATTCATACTCTTAGAGTATATAGGTTAATGGCTCATACGCAAATTTTATCCACGCATCAGTGTCAGATCGAGTTGTGTTTGCCAATTCATGTTCTATAGGATCCTTCTTCAAATTTCAAGATACACTTCTACTCTCACTTGGTTCGTAAACAAAGAGGTCCATCTTTTCCTTCCAATCATAGGTTGACACATATGTCAATAGTAAAATTTATAACCATTTCTAACTTTCAGAGCATTTAATATCAAATAAGGACTTCAAGGTTCTTGATCACTGGTCTAACGCTGACCTAAAATTACTTGCATGAATTCATATCCACAGAAATGTGTTTTCTCTAAGTGAGAAATTCTGTGGATATATTGTAAAACAGCAATATTTTGTAATTCGTTTATTACCTCCGACAAGGATGTAATGTTATTGTAGCGTTTGTCTTCGGTCACCAAGATAACTCAAACAGTTATGGACGGATACCAACGATATTTACAGCGATTGTTAGGTAAGTTAGGAGGAACAGATGATTAACTTCTGGTGAACATCCGTCAATTCATTCGTTTTTTGTTTGTCTGCCTCATTTTTGCTTATCGCCATAACTCAAAAAGTTATGGATGGATTTTATAAAATTTGCATGAGTTTTCAGGTATATTACGCAAAGTAGATGACCAAAATTTTGTGTTATGTTTGTTCGTTTGTTAGTCGCTGTGATTAATTTTATGTTTGTTAGCACAATAACTCAAAAATTTTATGTGTAGATCTCCATGAAATTTACAGGAATTGTATTCCTTCAGATTTTGACATTGTCCAAGTCTCAACTTCAGAATAAATAAAAGAGCCAAAGCGAATCGTAAAATCATATTCGAATAAAATACATATAAATGAACGTTTCGGGCCTAAGTATTGCCCATCATCAGCACGAAATTCTGTAGGAATACACAAAGAATTAAATGAAAGCAGAATACACAAATCGTCTAAAGTCTAAACAAAAACCGTTACAGACGCTAAAAATCTCAATAAAATAATTTGAAAAGTACTAAAATCAAGTAATGATTTGCAACGGGTATGAACTCTGGGAATCGTTTAACTCTGGTTTGGATTTCGTAATATGCAAGGACTCTAAAATTCTAAGGTTGATAAAACTGTTTGCACTGCCTATTATCTTAAAACT
>LQNS02278080.1:5511964-5524283 GCA_001587735.2 Parhyale hawaiensis
CTCTTTGGTCGCAAACTTCGGCACCACAGAAGACACCCAGCAGAGTGACTCCACACACGTGGGGTGACGTGAACAACGTCACCTGGACTTCTTCCGAAGACTCTCAAGGTAACTCAAGGTAAGGTAGGTAGGTAGTGTGCAAGTCATACGAGCAAAAATTATATTGTTCAAGTGACCGACCGAGGTGACCCCTTTTTGTCATCTTGCAGTCATCTGTAGATAAAAGGGCAGTTGGTACCAAATGGATATTTCGGTGACAAAATGTAATTTTACCTTTCATTCAGGCCGTTGTTAAGCAATGTCAAGAATCGCCTACAGCTGTGCTAGATCAAATTTGAATGCACATTGCCGCACCAATTACACGGCAACACTTCAGCTTGATTTGCCCTGCGTAGCTTAGCACCTTTAGGTATTAAACTAAGGGCTTGCCAGGTATGCAGAGAGGGGAACTGGGATAACAGATTGAAAAAGTCCGAAAAAAATGGAGGAAGAAAGAAAAGTCGAAGGTGTAGCCTGATTTTGTACGGAGTCAAATTTGAATGCACAGTAACACTTCTACTTAAGGAGCTATGGCCAACAGCTACTACACCTCTCACAGAAGTTAGTACTCGATATTTTTATCCTCCGCGATTCACGAAGAAGCATAAGTCAGTTACCGTAGATATGTTTCTGAAATATCAAATAGCGTGTATTCATGTCTTGGACTCGCTTCTGCTGCTTGAGGTAAACATTCCGGATACTTGTGGCAGGTTTTGGTCATGGAAACACTACCTGATGGCCAATAGTAATTGGCTCTCCGGGACAATAAAATTGTTGCCAATTCACAAAAACACAACCACCGCTTATTTACATGTGCAAAGACCAAGTTCATTTTATCGTATTATGTCGAAGCAGATGATACCATCATTCAGAGGACAAGTTTTTAATTCGAACAAAGCACAATGTGTTATCGCGAAAACATAAAGCTACCTGATAACTTGTCTCGACGTATAGGTCCTACGTATGTGCATTTTGTTTATTGATAGTTTATACCGACAGCTGTGAGATACTGGAATGCTGAGTTTGAGACAGTTTGAGACAGTTTGGGTATTATTGCAGTTGTCACATGAGCCTTCCGTTTCCGATGCCGTAGCTCTCATAATCCTTGATCGACTGTAGCAATGTACTCCCCTAGTATATAGGGGGCAGTAATTTACAACCTAAAAAAACAATGCATGTATATTCCCATTTGGGACACGCAGTCAAGTTGACTTTAACTCTTCCAATGTTATTGGTACAAAACTTTTTCCCGTATTGTCAGTGATGTTTCAAATGGCACTTTTCCCGTGAGACTGCATAAAAAACAATTCTACATGCAAGCTAATTTTCAGGTGCAGTTTAGTATGAAACATGGGTTGACGTGTCGGTATCACAAAACTCTGATATGTGTTGCCTATTTTGGACTGGGAATAAACGGTCCGTTGGTATACATTTAAATTATCTGTCATATCATCTTTCATACGTGTGAATTGATACTTTTCGAATCTGAGTCAGACCTGTTGAATTAAATCGTACAGTAAAGCCCCGAACAGCTCACATCAAGAACCGCGCAGTATATATTGCTTTGCGAAAACCGAGATACGCGCACCAAATACCGAGGATTTCGGTAAATATTATACTTCAGTCTGCCCTCTAAGTTTTCTAGGTGGATAAAAAAAACTGCAAATTTTTTTCGGCGGAGTTACGGAGATAATGTTTACTGCTATTTCACAAGGAAAACTTTTATGTGATATCATTGTAAAGTGTACTAATGATTGCTTAAGGTCCACAAAGAGTAAATATGTAAACAATAATGAAGTCAACTTATGTCATATGTTTTGTAGTTCTGGATCTTAGGCATTTGTAAGCAATGAATGAGGAAAAAGCGCGACATTTATGATTATGAGAAAAAGTACTTCTCACTGGTCTCAGTCTGAATTAATGCTAGCTTTCTATAATTGATCTAATCAAGGAATAACCTATTAGTGTGCCTTGTGCAGTGAGTTGTTATTAGCAATTTAAGTTAAACTTTTATAAGATAAGACTCGTAATAAAAACCTTTTATTTACATTACACACCGTGTTCTTAGGATGCACTCAGCGTTTGTGTTACTTAACCCAGTGTGGTTACACTGGTTTTCTGGCTAGAATATATGAGTCATTTATCATAGGCCCACAGACCTTACGGTAAGTGAGGTTCGATCTTAGCAATTCTAGGTTAACTGCTAGGAGGCCGAACGCTTTCGTTTCTTTCTCACTTTGCTTCTTTTCAGTTTCATACTCATGCTGATTATGCTTTTCTTCCTCTCTTTCCCGTCCTGGATATGCCCTTTACTTTGATTTAATGGAGACTCGCTCTATTGACATGTTTTCTTCGCTTTGGATTGTTTTTTCTACTTCTAAACGCCATTGCAGTGACCTGTGTGATATTTAAACTAGATATATCTACTACTACTACAGCTTAGCTTATCACCTTTTAAAATGAAATTTCTAACACACAGGCGCTGTACCAGACGTGGCTACACCACGACATGAACAAGCCCCAGTCGAAACTACTCTCCGACGTGGAGTCTGCCATGGCTGCTGCCCGGCCCGCCGACACATTTTGCTCGGGTTACAAGCCTATCGACGACATCCTTCTGAAACAACTCCGAGCTACGGCTTGACAAGTGGCCGGGAACTTTGTGCTCAGGAAAACCTGCTTCAACACTACTGTAGTTGTTTCCATAAGAAAAAAATATCTCTGTGATACTCAAATCTTGTTCTGAAAATCCGTAGAGATTCTCAACGCCGGTGAGAACAAGGGCGAAGTCGCTGTCGGAATTTGTATGTACCGAAGGCCTGGTTACACAGCGCGAGTAAACCCTCCGTGGCAGGCGATAGTCTATGTGCTGTGTTTTCACGTTATTGCGTTCGAATATTTCTTACTGTCTTTGCAAACACGACTGCATGCCTACCAAAAGTGTCGATAAAATGTTTACCGTCGTGTGCTTTGGCTTAGCCCGTAACACCAGCGCAGTGTCTTGTGTCTCTTCAAAATTTGAGCGAATCGCGTCTCTAAAATCAGTGCTCTTTCTTGCTGTTTACACAGATGCAGCAACGCATATTAACGCGGTGAAGTAAAAATACAGGACAAAAGACTATTGTCTGCAGCGGGCTTAAAGGTGCGAGCTGAACTAGCCAGTTACTGTAGTGCAGCTACTCGCACCGTGTGACCGCATCAGTCGAGTAACTGTTATGTGCCAGAAAGTTAGTAGCTCGCATCCGAGTAACTGCAACATTTTTTTTTTTTTTTCACTCGCCTCTCGCGGGCGAGACTCGGGCGTCAACTTGCATGATATTGCAACATAACAGCAGCTCGTACGTCTTGGATTGCGCCTCGTGCGCATACTTTGCTGAACGAAGAACCCAATGCGAGTGAACAGGTTCAGCGACTGGCTACTTTCAAGCCAGCAGCACGCACTTGTGTGACCGGGTGAGGCGAGTTGAGCTACTGTCATGCGAGTACAGTGGGGCAGCTGGGGTCCACTCTCAAGTCAGCTATTCGCATTGTGTAACCAGGCCTATAGTGTGTATGTTGTCTTGTAATCCACCGAGATGTGACATGTGTGATTGTTCGTAAAATAAATCTTAAACAGATTCAATTTTCACGAAATAGTGCAGCAAAAGTTTCTAATTTGCGCGGTTATACGAGCCTCCGCTTCCACCTTATGGGTGCGTTCGACTGGGTCGCTAAAGTCGACCTACGCCAAGCGCACTAGCATTTAACCGCATTGCAGGTGTGAGAACTAACCCGATTGTATTAAGAAAGCTGGAAAGCCCCATTTTAATGAGAAATATTAAATTTCTTGGAAGCCTCACAGGCAATCGATTATGGGTAAACTCACAAAACTCGAATCAACGAGTCGACGCCAGTGCCCTGTCGTCATCTTCAGACGAGTGGCTTTTGCTTATATCGACTTTGACAACCTGGTTAGAACCGACTAGAAAAAATTTTGCTCGAGTTAGGAGCGGCGCGAATAGAGATCGTAAGAACTGGGAGCTGAGGCTATGAAAAATGTGAGTAGAAGTCGCACAAACTCTTAGTTTTTGCAGTGGGTTCACTTATAAGGTTTTACAACGTTTGATGCACTCCGAAGTCGTACTGTATAGGAACTGCCGCAATACTGAAAACGGATTGGTTGCCAGGAATAGACTTTGTATTCTTGGAGCCGCGGTTCTGCTGGTTCTGACCATTAAGCTTCTAACGGACAGCTACGAGTTAGCCTAACTCCGTCTAATGGGCAATGTTATTACAAAAAAGAAAAATATATATCTCTAAAGTTCACTTTTCAACACGTGTGAGTTATTTCGTTTTATAATTTGAAACTAGTTAGTTGTTTGGGGTTTAATAGATGTCCCTGCCCCCAACTAGTGTGTTCCGAAGCCTTTAAGAAACAGAAAGGGAGATCGACATGAGACGATGCTAGCCGCTAACAGGTTAATGTTACTAGGCCTAGGCCACTGATATGCAGTAAGTCTTCAGGGACGCAGAGCACGGGACTAAGGAATTAGCAGTCATCGCCCCTTTGAAGGGGAAATTCTGTCTACTCCTGAGGTTACCTTGAGTACTTTGTGGGTCTTCGGAAGAAATCCAGGTGACGTTCTTCACGTCGTCCCACCTGTGTGGAGTCCCTTTGCTGGGTGTCTTCTGTGGTGCCACAGTTAGCGACGAAAAAGAGAGCCAGCAGCTGATTATCTCCACAGTGCACGTAACCGCTGACCGTTGGTCTATCTGGTATTCTTCTTAAATGAGAATCCAGCAAATTTTTGCATCTACAATTTTGATATCAGTGGCGTTTCGAATATGCCGAGGCATTTTGTTAAACAATCTTGCTCCCCGCACGGTGCTAGAATATATTGTGGCCACGGCTTTTCCACCATCTCTGCTTGGGATACGGATACCACAAGTCCTTCCAGTTCTTTCCGAGTGTCTGGCGACAATCCGCTCATTCACATTCACAAAGATACATTCCAGAATTTTCCAAACATATATGATTGTAAAGCGCTCGAATCTTCGTTGCATTGAATACAAGTGGAGACAGCTTAGTCGTTTGTGGTAATCGTACTCCTGCTTGCCTCGAATTCTGGCCGTGAACGATCGTTGGATAGCTTCAAGATGTTCTAGATTTTTTTTCTTGTACTCGGCATCCTAAGTAGAGAACAGTATTCACGGAAGAATTGTTTCCATAATGTGAGCATGACATATAATTCGCGTAACGAGAATGTTCGTAAAGCCCATCCACTCTATCGTTTTCCCAGTCCCGAGTGCCTTCTCCGCAGGGGATGTTGCAATTTGCCGCAGTTCCCGCTGGCGAGGTTAGTTTTGTAAATTCCACATTCTTTCTTTGGGACAATGCCTCTACGATGGAATCATAATGCTCCAACAGTTGTGAAGTAGTGGAACGTTTATGTCGAAAGCCAGGTTGTTTTGATGTGAGAAGGTCATTAATCTCTAGATGGCGCACTAGGTGTTTACCGAACACCCTTCAAACGTTTTCATTACGGGGCTCGTTAATGAGACAAGTCTATAGTTAGCTGGATCTGTACTATGTATTTCCAGCTTTGTGGATTGAGGTAATGAGTGCGTGCTTATGAGTGCTTGGTAGAACACCATTGTCCAATGCTTTCCTCCACATGAGGTACAGCTGGTAAGAAATGCCTAGCTTGCACATTTTGTGGATTTTTGCAGGAACATCATCTGGTCCTGAAACACTGTTTCCGCTTATTTCATCGATGGCTTATGCAATGCTTAGTTTTGTGAATGCAAAGTTCATTAGGTAGTTGTCAATTACTTCTAATACGTGAACATCAGGGTTACTGGTCTTTTTGCTAAAAAGTTTCTGGTATTGGGCACTCTGAATTTCACTCATCTGCTGATCGTTATCAGTCATTCATCCATTTTCGTCCAATAATAATTGTCCTATTTTTGTTTTCAGAGACAAGTAATTTCATGCATAAGAGAAGAAGTACTTACTGTTTTCTTTCATCTTCTTGATGGCTTGCACTTGTTTTTCCTGTTTCTCTTCATCATGAGATTTTGCAAGTTTATGTTCAATCTCTTCCAGTTTTTGCCGGCATTCAGTTTGTCGCTGTAATTCACACGATGACTTTTGACATTTGATCAATCTTGCTCTATTCTTTAATAAGCTTTTGCGGAATTTATGGGGGCGATTTTTAGGACATTTCCCCCTTGCCGGTGGTAGGTATTTCACGCACTTTTCCAACTAATCGCTTTCGATGAGTTCGTTCATTGTTTCACATTGAGTAGTCATTTAGAAGAGCGTCTCAGTTCTCCGACCGTAGCTCATCGTTCAAACCTTCCCAATTGATCTGATAAGTAAAAGCATTTAAATCTCGAAGACCTATTTTGCCCATTATTCTTTAGTCGCTCGCTTCATAGCTACCCAGGCAACATTTTTTTGTCCCCTGGACATGCGGGGTATATCGCCGGTCAATGTGCCATGGATGTCAGAATGTGATACCTAAAGGATGTAATAATTTGGAAAATTTTGGGAACATGCCCNGTTCCAGAATTTTCCAAACATATATGATTGTAAATCGTTCGAATCTGCGCTGTATATTGAATACAAGTGGAGACAGCTGAGTCGTTTGTGGTAATCGTACTCCTGCATGCCTCGAATTCTGCCCGTGAACGATCGTTGGATTGCTTCAAGTTGTTCTAGATTTTTTTCTTGTACTCGGCATCTGAAGAAAGTGGAGAACAGTATTCTATTCACGGAAGAATTGTTTCAATAGTGTGAACATTACATCTATTTCGAGTAACGAGAATGTTCGTAAAACCCATCCACTCGTATCTTTTTTCCCACAGCGATAATATTAGCAATAAGTTCTTAGAGCGTAGCATCGTCCTACATTCGCACTCCGAGGTCTCCTAAAACTATCTTTCAATTTCATGCCCATCGCCGGTAGTATATAGTGTGGATTCAAAGAAAGTTTTATTTTTCCGTATCTTATGAGTTCGAATTTTGTTTCATTAAAGGTTATATTATTTTTTACCGACCATTGCCAGATACTTTCCAAATCTCGCTGCACAGACGCAGCACGTCTTCCACAGATTGCACAGCAGCTAGTATTCGTGTATCGTTAGCAAATTACGAAGGGAGCGCATAGTTACATCTGTACCCCATGTCATTGATCAAGATGAGAAAGAGAACAGGCTCAAGCACGGTGCCTTGTGGTACTCCACAGAGTACCACCTGTCTGGATGACCCTTTGCTGTTGAGAATTGCACTTATAGGTTTCTACATGACAGGAATGCTTTAAGCCAACGAAGACATTGTCCACGAATTCCCAGGTTAAAAAAAAACCTTGTCAAAAGCTTTTGGAAAATCTAAGTAGATTACGTCCACATTCTTTCCTTGGCACAATGTCTCTATGATGGAATCATAATGCTCCAACAGTTGTGAAGTAGTGGGACGTTTATGTCGAAAACCATGTTGTTTTGAAGTGAGTAGGTCATTACTATCTAGATGGTGTACTAGGTGTTTACAGAACACCCGTTCAAACGTTTTCACTACATGGCTCGTTAATGAGACAGGTCTATAGATAGCTGGATCAGTACTATATCCAGCTTTGGGGATTGAGGTAATGATTGTGTGCTTATAAGTGCTAGGTAAAGCATCATCGTCCAATGATTTGCGCCACATGAGGTAGAGACACATTTTGAAGATTTTGCAGGAACACCATCTCGTCCTGAAGCACTGTTTCCGCTACTTTTATCAATGGTTAATTCAATTCTTTGTTGTTTGAATTCAAAATCCATTAGGTAGTTATCAGTGCTTCTAATACATGAACAGCAGGGTTACTGGTCTGTTTGCTAAAAAGTTTCTGGTATTGACGGTTCTGAATTTCACTCATCTCCTGATCGTTATCAGTCATTGATCCATTTTCGTCCAATAATTGTCCTATTTTTGTTTTCAGAGACAAGTAATTTTCATGCATAAGAGAAGAAGTACTTACTGTTTTCTTTTATCTTCTTGATGGCTTGCAGATTTTTTTCCTGTGTCTCTTCATAATGCGATTTTTCGAGTTTATATTTAATCTCTTCCAGTTTTCACCGGCATTCAATATTCGCTGTAATACACTCGATGACTTTTGACATTTGATCAATCTTGCTCTATTCTGGATTGTGATATCAATGAGTTTGTGATCAGACAAAGCTGTATCATGAGTGCTGATATTCTTTATGAATTCGATATTCTGTACAAAGAGGAGGTCTAAGATGTTGTCCTTCCTTGTTGGCGAAGTAATCATCTGCACTAACGAAAGTTATTCCATTGCTTGTTGTAAAGATAGTGCTTGTTCTTTCTCATCTATTGTGTACGAAATCTTTTTGTTAAAAATAGAACTACTCGTTTCATCGGGCACGTCTGGATGTAGACACTTTAGGAATGGAAAGTTGAAGTCACCTGTAATGATTACACTGTGCTTACTTTCAAGTTTACTGCAATGTGTTTGAATATTGTCGAGCAGCTCCGCAAAATTCTCAGAAACATATTACGGCGGTCGATAACACACCACACAAAACCACTTTAATTTTTTTCTATTTTTTCAATTAGAATATCACATACACCATTCGAGAATTTCTGTAGAACGTGTGAGCCAAGCTGTTCTTCCATTTACAGCGCTACTCCACTGCATTTACGGTTTTCGCGGTCACACCTGTGCAAAGTATAGTTTCCATTTTGACCTCAGCATCACAAATATTCTCATTTAGGTGTGTTTCAGTAATTGCAAGGAAGAGTGAATTTGCTTCACCTGCAATATCTCTAGGTATTAGTGACTTTCTGTAATTTTTTTTTTGTATAGGCCTTGAATATTGAGCACATAAAACTTGTGTAATATTGGCTGGCAGATATCTATGGACTACGCAGCCAAGTAGTAACTCTAGTGTCTTCCCGCGGAAGTCGTATCTGATCGCAGTTCTCGATACGAGGTTAGCTTCTAAAGTTATACAGAATATTGTTTATTCCCCTTGGGGTCCGTGAGTTTGGCCTTGTTCGTGGCTACATAATCAGATTAGTTCAATTGGCTCTGTGCTTCTAGCGGCGACGGAAGTCGTATGTGTGCAGCAGGGTTTAGCCTCATTTCAGATTCGCGTAGCGTATAGACTATATTTCTCAGGTTGCAGTCTGGCAGGCTCTTTCCGTATCAGAATACATAGGTATGAGACTCGCTCACCCACCTAAGGCTGTCTCGACTGCCTATTTCGCAGATGTTGCAGCTGGCCGCAGTTCTTGCTGACGAGGTTAGCGTCTAGAGTTAAGCAGATCTTTAATGCTTTCCCTTTCAGCGCCTTCTTTTCTGCCAGTAGTAGTGCGCTGGCCTTCTGAAATCAACAGAATTCAGCTGAGTTCGCATTAAACTTGAGACCTTCCGGCAGAAGATCGAAAAAAAAATTCAATGAGAATTCGGCGCGGTGCGACTTAGTATTGCTGCGCTAGTAATCTTTTTATCAATACCTATACTACGTAGAATAAGTTGTAGTTTATGTAAAATAAGAGAAAAGCTTTTTAA
Organism: Parhyale hawaiensis; assembly: GCA_001587735.2. NCBI lineage: Eukaryota > Metazoa > Arthropoda > Malacostraca > Amphipoda > Hyalidae > Parhyale > Parhyale hawaiensis. Next base: position 5,521,561 of record LQNS02278080.1, read on the forward strand.
TTTTAATGTTAAGTGCTCAATTTCTTGACTATGAGAAAACTTTTTATCATAAGATAAATTTAAAAATTATTAAGTTACAAAAGTGCAACTCTATTTTCAATCCCGGCCTCAAACAATATTATTAGAATATTATTACAATATTTTTGTAATATTGCAGTTTTACTACAATGTTATTACAGCATAGTTACAATATTATTGCAATATTTTTAAAGTAGTGTTACTGCAGTATTACAATATTTCACCTGAAGCGTGCCAAGTGCCCACGTTACTTAGGGTATGTATACGTCTAGAACGAAAGCTGTGCATGGGACTCTCTGCTCGAGCGTCTCTCTTCCGTCCTATTATCTCTTTTTCTCCTTTTTTTGATATGGTTTGCACCTCATTTTTATACCAGTGGCAATGAACTGAACAACTAGATATCTTCCGGCAGAGGTGCCAGACAATATTGTACTGCCGATCTTCTAGCAGTAGCGGGCTATCGTCCAATGGCGACGGTCAGAACGCTACTTCCCAGCCAGCATCTGCGTAGAGATCGCTTAATATATTCCAATCGGAAATTTTTAGGCGTTCATCATCTGCCTCTGAGTTAAATAATGAAGCTTATCAGATAACATCGGATAAATGCCTATAAATTTTTTATTGGCTCTCGCAGTTACGGAGGACAGGCGAGTGATATGAGAACAATAGCAGAGATGGCTGCCAGACTGCCAGTTCCACTCCATTAAATATGTGGTGTGTACAACGGTGGCCCCTGTCCCACCTGCGGCTCTGTCACTTGAGTAAAAAGATACATATAGAACCGAACAGGTCTGCGGCCCCGGCCTCTGCTTACTCGGCAACAGGGTTCACCTCCGACTGCTTCTGTCGATAACGTTATTACAGTGGTACCACGTTAGTCTAGTTTTATTCATTCCTTGACGCAGTTCAGCTACTGAATTTCTTTTTTTTTTTTAGTTACAAAGGAATTATACAACTAGAGAAGTACTCCAAGGGCGCGGCCTCCGTCAATCAGAGCAACGCTAACGAAATATTCATTTTAGTGCTGAATCCAAGATTTCTCTCTGATCATCACTGAAACTCTATTAACTGTTCTTTGTGACACTCCTAGCAGCGTCTGCAAATTTCATGAAGATTCATCCAAATCTTCATCAGTTATGATTGTACAAATTAAACGGCAAATAGAGAGAAAAAAAAGTCAAACGGACCGACGTATCATCTTAAAAGTTTTGTCATTAATTTCAGGTAACATTCTTTACAGTTCCTACAAAGTTCATGAAGATCCGTCCATAACTTTCTGAGTCATGATGCCGACAAAGAGAAACAAGCAAGCGAACGGACAAGCAGACCACCACCAAATTTTGATTATTTGTTCCTCATATTGTTTTGAGAATTCTGACAAATTTTATGAAGATTCGGTTCCGCACCATTTGAGTTATGTGGCCAAAAATAAGAAGGACAAACAGTGCAATTAGAGGGACTATCCACCAAAAGTTAATCACTTTTTTTTCCTCACGTACCCAACCTTTCCTGTGAATTTCATTAAGATGCGTCCATAATTTTTAAAGTTTCTTGGTGACAGTGAGACAGACAAACAGGAAAACTCTTTTAAAAACAAAACTTCCTCAGCAGATGTAATCACTCGTATTATACAGTATAGCTCGCATAGCCCCGTCATGAAAAAAGTATCGGCAATGCTTTGTTTCAACACTGATTGATCGGTTATAATTTCGATCATGACTCTGTTCTGGTCTAAGGACGAGTTCACACGTCGGTCATATCAACGCGTACGCTCATCCTCTTATCCAACTGTTATTGTGCCCGAGAAAATAATACAGAAAAGTGCACAGTTTCCTGAGTCTTATAATTTCACTCCAAAGTGAAGAGATTTCCTCAACTTTCCCAGTGACACTTGGCGAGGAAACTTATCTGCTAGTAAACATTTTAATAACTTATTACTTTTTGTGGTGTACACAAAGTTGTCCTGACGACGACGCTACCAAGCAGTCGGACGAGAGGATAAACGAACGCGTTTGTTTGAATGACGCGTGAACTCGCCCTTGGGCTTCTCTCTTTTCCTCTAGTTCAGTTGCCCTTTGCAGTACCTAACAAAAAATTGAGCAGTGCAATAATAACCGAACCTTTCGATGAGGCTAACAATTGTTGCTGTACGAAAACAAAAAACGCACAAGGATAACATTCTTATACACCCAAGATAATTAGGGGCCAGCGGAACTTCCACGACTACAGGAGTAGTAATACAGATTACGCACTAGAGCACAATCACAACCATCTAGCAAAATATACGCCCTTCCGACAATCTTATCACCGATAAAACCTCGGTGAAACAGAGCTCTACGGGCAGTTCATTGAATCGCTATGACTTGTGATTAGAGTCTACTGCATGGTTGTCTTACTACTTATATTTGCAAGACAACCGCGATACACCTATCGTTTATTTTAGTAATCCTCATAAAAAGAAAATTTTCTTCAGAGATATATCATAGAAAACAGTTACAGGGATAACTATGATATAAGCATGTTAGTGATCTTCATAAATATCGTTTAACATTGTGATTACGATAAATTTACGTCTAATTTGAAATGAGACTTTGCTCTTGCCATTTTGACGAAGGATTGAATGTAATAATTCATCGAGAAAAATTCGTATTTTCTTTTATTTTAGATTTTTAATGTTAGAATAGAGCGAATTTCGAACATGTCGC
>LQNS02278080.1:5699062-5718533 GCA_001587735.2 Parhyale hawaiensis
ACCTCGATCGGCAGCCCACCTCCCGAAACAGAAGGGGAAGTATTGAGAGCCTACCTAACTTTACACAACTAACCTCGTCAGCAGGAACTGCGGCCAGATGCTACATCCCCTGCGGAGAAGGCACTCGGGACCCTTGGGTCCGTGATGCCCAAACATATTGTGGCAGGGAAAGGGCCCGCCACAATATGCCCCTGAGGGCTAGCACTATCTGTAATATCGTCATATGGACCCAGTAAGCTTTGGTCTTTTCGAAATACATCTCTTTGTTCCAAATCGTTTCAATTTGGATGTAATAAATTCCGAACATTAGACTCTGGTTAGTTCAGTAAGGGTTAAAGGTGAAACAAATCTGGCCTTGAATGTTTCACCATCATAAACGTTAAGATATTTGGGAACGGATCACTCTGAATGTGGATGAATGGTTTGTTGCCAGACGCTTATAGAGGACTGGAGGGATAGGTATGTAATGTAGCTATGCATTCAAGCAGAGAAGGTGGCAGCGTAGACAAAATATTTCGATAGCTTCGCTGTACGAGTATCTATGCAGTATAACAAAATACAGCGGCACTTTTGCAATTTTACTGATAGGAAAGTTATTCAGTTAAAAAATTTACTGGACGGTTATATAAAAAGAAACCAGACCGATCAGAGGTTATGCGCACTGTGGAGATCATCCGCTGCTGACTTTCACGTGAATAACACCGCCTGGACCTCAGCCAAAGACGCTTAAGGACTCTAAATGTGAGGTTATATTCACACCTATAAGTCTATTATTTTAAATTTCACCATTTCATCCACAGGACGGCCTTCGCACTCCTTCACTTCGTGTCATCCACTTTTTCTTGTTCTTTGCAATCCTTTCGTTTTATGACCCTCTCATGGTGCTCTTTCTCTTCTTTCTTTGTTTGTTGTTCCCAATCGGACGCGAGTCTCACGTTTTGCTAGACATTCAACATGTCTTATATTCTTTTTCTCAGTTTTCTACCAGCGACCTTTATGGGGGAAAAGCCGCAACAATAGCAATGTAATCGTAGTATTATGGCTTTATTTGTTTAATTATCTCCATTCAAGAACTTAAATATTTAACAGTGTTTGTTTGTCTATCTTTCATTTTGTCTCCTAGCAACAAAACTCAAATCGTTATCGATGGATTTTTAAAGAAATTTAGAGTATACGGTTAGGTATGCCACTGGGGACAGATGGCTAAATTTGGGTGGTGATTTGTTGGTCTGCCCTCCTTATGTCTTTTAGCACTGCGTTGCCTGGCGTAGGTCAGTGTTCGCAGAATGCAGCTCTAGTGTCAAACACGATGTGTCTACACACCTTGTGCAATGCATCTTGAGAAAATGAAACAGGCACAATCTTCTCTATAGAGCAAATTGAGATTTTGTGGGCAGTACAGATTTGTAAGCGAATTAACCACAAAATACTGTATTTCCCGTTTGCGTTGTACCAATACTCTAATTGCTTTGAGCAATCACTACAAATTTAAACATTTTGCTCCCGTTTGAACCACACCAGCAAAACAGTTAACCATTCTGCACAACTACTTTAACAGTTATGCAAAACGTTTAGATTAGATAGGCTGAAGTATACGAACCAATAGGCCCATTCCCAAAGAGACACCGGAACTTACGCCCCGGCACTCTATGAGCTATTGCCATTATGTTAGTAGGATATAGAAGACAGAAAAAAAGAGAAAAAAAAGGGGGAGGGAAGAGTCCCTACCAAAGAGACGATCATGAATGCACGCAAGCACGATCAAAGGCCGCTGACATACGGAGCTTAGACACATCAAACTGTGTAGTTGGAGCGGGAGAGAGAAGAAAACGGATTAAGGTGGCCTCGGAAGCCTTGGCCGTTAAGAGTTTGTGACTCCTGGAGGAGGAGTTCTTAGCTGCGGAGGTTGTCTCTCCCAATATATTTCTAGGCGATTTTTTAAACGCGTGGACTGACTCCGCACTAACAACATTGGAAGGGAGTCTATTCCAAATGCTGATTATAAAATTCGGAAAGAACTGCTGACTTAAGGTCGTTCTACGAGTTTTATGCTTGAGTTTTTGACCGTCGTTTCGCAAGCGATCATTGAGTTCTTTTTCAAAGAGCCCCGTAGTAGGTACGTCGCTGAAGCCATTCAAATGCTTGAATGTTCCTATTAGTTGCCCCCTGAAACGTCTTTGCTCGAGAGAGATCAGACCCAGTTCTGTTAGGCGACATTCATACGACTTATTTCGCAGCTGAGGTATCAATTTCGTTGCTCTGCGTTTTTCCTTTTTATCGATATCTTTACACAGATGTGGCGACCAAAATTAAACAGCAAATTCTAAGTGTGGCCGCACTAACGCCTTGTACATGGGAATGATGATGTCTTTGGACTTGTATTCAAAATTTCTGATGATGAATCCAAGTACTCTGCTTGTCATTTTCACACTCATGTCAACTTGCTGACTGTGTTGTAGTTTGCTTGTAATAGTGATGCCCAAGTCACGTTGTTGGGTGACAGCAGCCAATACCGTCCCGTTCATTTGCAATGGGGGTGAAGGGTTCATCAGCCCTATTTGTATCATCCGCAAATTTACTGATTTTACTACGGATGTTAAGATCGAGATTATTGATGTAAATTGAGAACAGAAATGGGCCAAGTACGCTACCTTGTGGAACCCCTGATGAAGCGTGCGTCCAGGCGCTCGTCTCTCCTTCAAATTTTACTCGCAGCTGCCAACCCGTAAGCCATGCCCTGATCCATCGTAAATAGTCTACCCGGATGCCATGGGCTTCCAGTTTTTTTCATTAGCCGTAGATGGGAGACTTTGTCAAAAGCCTTTTGGAAGTCTAGATACACAAAGTCTACGCCTTTTTGTTCATCTTTGATATCTGTAACTCTTGAGAAAAAGTCCAGTAGGTTTGTTAAGCAGCTTCTTCCATTTCGGAAGCCGTGCTGAGTGTCGGATATGAGCTGCTGCATCCTCAGGTGATCAGTGATGCGCTTTTTCAATAAGCGTTCAATGGTTTTTCTCACGACCGATGTAAGACTGATTGGTCGATAGTTGCTGGGGCTTTTCTTATCCCTTTTCTCATGTATCGGTATCACGTTAGCTAGTTTTCAATCCTGCGGAACTTCTCCTGTTCTTAGAGACCGATTAAATATTTCGAGCAGTGGCTTCACGATGACTGGAGCCATTTCCCGTAGTACATGGGGAGTAAGATTATTAGGGCCAGTAGATTTGTATACATTTAGGTGGGTTAGTTCTTGAAGGATCTCAATCTCCGTGAAAACACATGTGTTTATGGGAGCAACATGCATCGGTGCTGGTTCAGGGATATTCGCAACATTTTCAATAGTAATTACAGAGGTGAAATAGTCGTTCAAGATTGTAGCTTTGTCTCTTAGGTCATTGGTGATTGCACCATTAGGTTTTTTGATCGGACCTATGATTTTTTTTTTAGTCTTCTTTCATTTACATATTTATAGAATGCCTTTGGGTTGCGTTTTGCCATAGCGGCTACGGAAGTTTCTTCAGCTGTACTCAGGAAGCTCGTCTTCAAAATATGTGAGCATTGTTCAACACTGGCGTCTCTCATAGGGGTTTCGAAGTCAGTTGTTTCTATTTCAGTTGCCATTCCCTGAAAATTCGCTCGTCGGTAGTCCGGCAGCTTGAGATGAGTCGCATTAGTGGTAAATCATTGCCAGTTTTGAGTGTAAATTCAACGATGTTGTGGTCCCCAAGCCGGTCTAGGATGGCCAGGTCAACAATTTCACAATCAGGAGCAGAGAATGCCAGATCTAGAATATTACCGTATCTCGTGGGTTCATTAACGTGCTGAGTCAGGTGGTGGTGGCTGAGTTCGAGCAGTTTGTTGCCTGGGGCTGGGCTGCGCAAAGTACTCCCATCAATTAGGAGAAGGTTGAAGTCTCCCATTAGAATTGTTTCATTCTGAGCACTCAGTGCATTTTCGATTTTGTTGTAAAGTGTCGTATCAGTTTCAGCGGTACTGCGAGTGCTCCTATATGCGAGCATGATATTTAACGGCTGTCGAATGCCGAGACGAGCATGGGTAGTGATAAATTCATATTCTTTAGTTGCTGCGAAACTTTTGCAGAGAGGATTGAGGTGATTTTTCATATATGCAATGGACACCCCTCCTCTGCCACTATCTGTAGGTCGATCTATATTGAAACACTTGTAGCCTCTCAAAGCAACTTCTCCTTCCAGATGTTTGTTTGAGGGTTGATCAATGTTTCATTGAGAGCTATAACATCGTAGGCTAGAGTGGCTGATATTGCTTGCAGTTCGTTTAACTTGTTCATCCTACTCTGAATGTTACCAAATAAAAATTTGACGCCGGTATTTGCTTGCTTAATGGTGCATTTGGAGTGTCCGATTGTTGAGAAAAGATAAGGGGTGGGCGATCAAGGGTATTGCCAGGACCAGTCAGACCGCCTGTTTGAAGTTGAACAGGGGAAGAGGTTTGTATTTCGACTTCACAGTTATCAGAGTGCTCTACGTCCGCGTCTATTTGGCGGACAAAAGGTCGTTTCCCGCCGAGTTTGTCTTGCTTCTTGTTATTCTGGTTTGTGGCGGCTGGTCAAAGTTGGACTTAGGTATGCTACAAGCACTTGATTTTTGGGAACTGCGATTTCCCTGACGCGCTGGTGCATTTGCGGCTCTCGGCAGAGATCCAAGTTTTTTGGCCACAGGTATCTGGGATTGTGATCTTGCCTGGAAAACGCTTGTCGGACTCGATCGTTCAATTTTGGAAGAATTCAAATAAGTTTGGCAGGCGTTAGGAGGTGTTTTTACATCGCTGCCTCCAGACACATGGTGGCCACTCGGCACGAGGGTAAAGACTATGGAGGGTAGGAGAGGTGGAGGACCCAGGCGTGACATCTGCACTGATGCATCCGGGGTCGGAGTTATTCGTTCGGGTGATCATTGCGTCATCGCTTCCGGAAGAACTCTCAACCTGCACTCCACGAGGGGATGAGGTCTGAGGATCACAGGGGATGGCAGCAGGGAAGGTAGCAGGGGACTGAGCTGGTGGAACATGGGCAGCCGTTTGTTCCATTAGTGGCCAATCGTTAGAGGATGGGTGAACGGGGTCTGACTGGTGAGGCTGCTGGATTTTGGGCTGAAGGCTTTTGAACTCGCTACTATCCAAAGCCGGGAGAGCTGAAGCCGTCTCATCGAGCAGCAGTTCACCGAGGAAACGGTGTCCAGCGCCATTCAAGTTAACCCCTTCAGGTAGAAATAGTCTCGGTTCGTCCTCAAATAAGGGAAATAGGTCAGTATATTTGAGCCCATTCTTTTCTGCCTCTTTTTTCATCTCCCTGTTGATGTAACAGTTTAACAGCTGTAAGGTGTACTATGTGCAGTTGGGCTACAACATTTAAAATATTATTTGATTTTTATTGAAGCACTAACGCAATATCAAACTCTTTAATTGGTTAATACAAGTTTGTCATGGACATTTAACAGTATAAACGTTTTGCATAACTGTTTAAGTAGTTCTGCGAAATGGTTAACTGTTATGCAGGTGTGGTTTAAATGGGTGTCAAATGTTTAAACTTGTAGTGAATGTTTAAAGCAATTAGAGCACTGGTAAAATGCAAGCGGGAAAACCACTATATTGGCTTAAGTATAGACGTTCTACCTTGCCACGACATGATATTTCAAACCTCACAAGATACTCCTGAAGCTAATATCTTTCAAGAGCCCCCTGCTAACGTTACTTGCCTAATACAGTGTGACAATGTGTACATTACCGATATTGTAACAAGCATAAGTGCGTTACCGACATTAACAACCAACACACATGCATTGCCAACGTACTAGCATTACAAAAAAAATAATAATGCTGCCTGCCTAATACATACAGTACGCGAATTCGTATATCGTGGCGAGAGCACATATTTTAACAGCTGTGCTGGTAGTGATGAATTAGCAGCTGATGAGTAGTTGCTCTTAATGATAATAGCATGATAGACGTGACTGTTGTAGCATAATTCTGTTTGAACGTATGCATGGTTCATCTCTTTAGCATCTAGTAATGTATAACAAAAAAAAATATTCCTCCAACGAAAACAAATCTTTGAAAAGCATGTCCGTGTATAACACTCTTTAATTTTTTCGATCGGGAAGTGCCATTATTAGCTAGAGAAATTATCAATATTTACTACAAGAAAACTTCTTGCATAAGCGTCACTCCTTGCCACATCATCAGCACTAGCCTTAGAAAAGATAAGACCTCGTGGAAGTTTCGCGGCGTCTCTGTAAGCTAACGCACTGACGTCACTGAAGGATTTCAATTTAATAGAGTTGAGGCTCTTTCTATGGTGCACGTATTTATTGCCTTAGTGTTGTTCCATCTATTGTGGCTGCAAATGTTAGATATAATCTTAGAATGCAATTTGGATAGGCCAGATAGTACAGTGAGAGGAACATTACCAGAAATTCACATTTTCTCATTCATGTTCCCAGATTCTACATTGTCAGCAACTACTTCGATGTCGTAGACGAAGTCAACAAAATTATCTCACCTTGGACGGAAGAACAAAGACAGAGAATTTCTCTAAGGGTAAATATCCTCTAGGTAATAGTTCTTAGAACACTACCAATAGATTCATCTTGGCCGTGGCTTAGAAACTTAGAAACACCAACCACATTTAATGGAAGGAGCAGCTTGTTCATTGTCATTCATTATAGTTGCCTAGACACAAACTGTTGGTGCTACTGCTGTATTTCACAAACTATAGTCCTCAGTCTTGTAACTGAATCAGTACTGAATGGTCGTCGAAAAACAAGCTCCGTCATAGAACAATAAATAAATAAATAAAAGTACAATAAAATCAACCAGCTCTGCAATAAAATCATCAGCGTCAGTATTTTGCGGAGAGTTAGCTGTTAAAGTCTGAGAAGAGTTACCTTGAGTTACCTTTACCGCGAGCTGAAATCACGAACCGTAATAAAAGAAAAATAGAAAATGAGGCAAACCGGTGTGTTATAGATATAAGTAGGGAATTAAATGAAAACTGTGATCAAGAAAGAAAATACGAGTTGATTGGATTTGCGCTTTGTGTCCAAATACTAAAAAAAACTGATTCAGGCTTTACCGTATAAAACGACTACCTATAAACGCTTCCAGCCTTACAGTAAATCACTTTAGGTAATATCATGGAGCATTCTGCTCTAGTATATAAGAGTGCTTCGTTAAACGACAAAATTAATAACTATATCACAAGAAAGACTTACTGTTGAGTATGGAGAGGACTCACAAAAAATATACCAATGCTAGTCGCATAATCAAAAGGCAAGTAGTTCTATTGTGTTACTTGAGCACTCTGTATCAAGTTATGGCGGTAATGATCAACAGATTTTAAAGGTGTGTAAAGTGGTACTACAGGAACTGTTCGTATGGTTTGGCTTTCATATGCAAATGATTCTCCGATGGAAGGATCGTTGCGGAAACACTCGAAAACACAAACCGCGAAATGGCAAACAAAGCTTTCAAGAGAAAGAAGCTAGCGCTCAAAACGAGGGGTTATCTGCAGAACAGGGAACGCACTGTTCTAAATCTGATGCAATCAACCGAATAAAACATGATATACCAGACAGAGGATGTCATTTCTTCCACTCGACAAGGTGCCTAATTGGCTTGTGAAACATGGCACATATGTACGGCTGCCGTTCATTCTAAAAGAGAATGAGGACACTATCATACTTGACTTTACTTTGAGCAAATCAAAAGGTGTTCCAATGGCACGGGTCCTGATCTGCGATTAGAGGTGCTGCATGACGGGTGATTGCTTCTTACTGGCTCCTGCCCTACCATATGAATAATGGAAACTATTGGCCAATACTCTAGCAGATTACATATAATTATCCACTAGAAAAACTGGGCAGGAAAATTACACCACAGAGCAACGAGAAAAAAGTGATAACGATGCAGGCAACCACGATATGAGCGCGTCCATTATGATATGATTAAGGATATCCAAATGATGCGTAATTTTTACAGCCATTTTACGAGAGGATCATGTCTGTGGAAAATTTTCTGAAACGAGCTCAGCATCAAAGAAAAGAAACATTTCCAAAATTCTGCTCTGATTATCTTCTGTTTTGTTCACTTGTTACTTCCCTCGCTGTTTCCAAGCGTGTTGGCCCTGTCTGTATAGACGCCACTAACTCGATTTTCCACCTTTCTCTCAACGAACTAAATTCCATTATTATTATTTTTTTTTTTTTAATGGCGTTGCTAAGGCTAGTGAGACTTGAGCTAAGAAATGCTAAAACGATGATTAATTTGATGCTTCACTTCTCCGTTTTTTTTTTCTTTAAGATAATAATTTTCGAACGTCATTTCGAAATATGGTTTTTTGAAATTTCATATACCTCAAGATCTTTCGAAAATTTCTAATAGAATAATTGTTTTCAAAACATTTTCGTGAGATCCACTACACAATAGCATGACCAACAACGATACCAAATTTGACCTGCTACGATACGCGAAAAGTTCGTCTCTTTATGAGATTTTTGACTTTCTTCCAACCTTTTTCAATGTCTACGAGTCCTCTTTGTAATATTATTGATAACAATATTATTATTATTATCAGGGCAGTACTGCTAACATTATAAATTTTATTTAATACCCTGAGAGACGCAGCTCTTAAAATTGCTAGGAGTTCTCAATGAAAAAGCCTTTACACAGTCGTTACTTAATTTGTGTTAATATTTCAGTTCATTGACTCATGGTATCCCAGCAAGGAGAGTCAATTGCAGAGCGTGTACCGCCCCTGCGCCACCCAGCGCTTCTTCATTACCCACCTGCTGCCAGACGAGGACGCTGTGCTGTATTTGGACACGGATATTATATTCCTGCAGTCGCCAGAATTTCTTTGGGACGTGTTCAACTCATTCAACTCTACACAACTAGCTGCTGCAGCTCGACCTATGTTCGACCTTACGAAACGTCATCCAGTGAGTGCAACTGCCGCCTAGGGGCATTGTAACTTATGAATGGGTGCATAATGCTCCTGCCCGGGGCCTCGACCAAAGGGGCCGCAAACAGTGGGGTGCAGAGGCCGAGGGATACCCATGCCAAGTTCTTATACTGCTGTGTCTCAGCCATATATGTATGATGTAATGCTATAGTACTGAGTGATATTGTGAAGAAAGCATTAAGGTACTTCGCGCATGAAAACGCATAGAGAGCAATAAATAAACAGTGAATGTTATTTCGATGAAAATTTATTAACAATAGCTATAACATTCTTTTACCTAAATTATTAACTCAAATCCTCCTTCAATATGGATGCTTGAACCGCTCCTTCCGGCCCCTTCTCCTCACGCTACTGGTCCCAAGCGAATTTTTTTAATCTATAAATCTTCTCAACCCTATATTGATACCTTCCAACCAATGCCATCTACAGTTACGCCAAGATCGATATTGTTGGAAGTATTATTTTAAAAATTATTTGTTAAGAGTATGTGCGTACATGACAAGCTTTTTGCTGCTGCGAGAACGCTGTGTCTGACCAAGGAACCCTAAGAGGCCAGTCTATGAAGACCTCAGGTCCGACCTTCAAATACTTCGACTCGTCGGTGTGACGTCATTCGGCGATATGCAGTCGCCGAATGGTTGGCATTGACTGAGATATCCGCCAGTGAAGTGAAGGCATTCTTTGACGTGAATTCTTAAAGCAAGCTGGCAGAAAAAAGTGTTCAGCAGCTGACTAGCATGTTCAACGGCGGTACTAGCAAAATTTATGCTCAGCCTATGAGCCGAGAATAATTGTAGGCAATGGGTTTAATTTTTTCCAGCAAAGAAAATCTGACGAAACTCCTCCAATTTGCAAATGACCACAGAGACTGACCTAGAGAGCAAAAGAAGCACGTTCTTTGGTCGAATGAATTGAGGTTCACCTTATTCCAGGAAGATGACACAGTTGAAGTGAAACGGAAAGCCCATGAAGCCTTGAACCTTTCATGTATCGCTCCGACTGTACAGACTTCCGGCGGGGGATAATGTAGTGAACCATAGGGATGCTGAACATGGTCGGGATTAGGTTCGGTAACCTTGTGGAACAACAAAGCGAAATGTCAAGATTAGTTAAAAATCTAGGTGATAAGTACACACGTTTATGGATCTTTAGTTTCCTGTTCGTCCTGGTATTTTTGAATATGACTTCGCCTGCATACACTAGTCTACTATACAGTAAGTTTGGTGCAGGGATCGTGAGGGATAATGCTCTCGTATCAAATGATTTCTACAATCCCCTTATTTATAACTCAGTCGACAATTTTCAAGGACCAACTACGGAAGGGCCAGCGTACCTCAACACATCTCTTTTCTTCATTAAAAAGTCTTTTTCTCACTTTAGTCGTACTTTGGTCAATTGTTCGTGTAGATTGTTTGTAAAAACTTGCAGAATCTATGCCTAATGGAATGGACACTGTTGTCAGTGCAAAATGCTACCCAAGAACCTATTGAGCTTATTTGGTTTCTTTATCCACATGTCTCCAGGGTGAGAGAAAGTTTAGAGCCGGGTAGTGTGTACGAAAGCAACTGAATTGTTGCACTCACAGAAAAGGAAAAGCATGCAGCGCTGAATGTAATGCCCGCGCAATGTCTTGGCAGAAAACCCTCTACAAACACAGTGGCTTCAACTCTGGCGTGTTTCTTTACAACCTCACACGGATGAGAAGCTACCCAGGTGGGTGGGAGAAGAGCATACTCTCGGTCTTCAATGACTACGTGTTCATCAAAGAAGATCAAGCCGCCCTGAATTTTCTATTCGATAACGTGAGTAGTATCTCCATTATTTTGATACCCTATACAGTACCTAGGAGGTGTTGGTTTTCCTCTTGTCTTTCCTTCCGTAAAGCTAAGAAAAAAATCCTGAGTTGGAGCTAACATATGCTCATGTCGGTGTTATTCTCAAGCCTATAAAAACTATTCAAACATTTCGGCCGCTTTTACAGCTGTTTACGCCATCAGGGTATATTCCGACGGGCCTTGTACTGTCAGAAAATACATGGGCCTCGGGCATCTAAGGCCTGTCACTTGGGTGTTTTTTTTTTTTTTTTTTTTGCAGGAGATGTTACAGTTGGCCGCAGTTCTTGCTGAGAAGGCTCGATCGTTAGGCTGGGTACAGTAGGTTCCCTCTTTTTATCCACTTCTGTTCTGCGAGGTGAGTAATATGTAGAGCACCGCGATACTGCTTTTTGGGGGTAACCTACCCTCGTGGCTCTCTTCGCGCGTGAGCTTCCGGTTTATAACGGCCAATGCACTACCGGAAATAGGTGGAGCCTGAACCTACCCTCAAAAAGTGCTATCTCGCTACACTACCCACTACTGAGGTGGGCCGCCGAATGGTGGCAAGCGACTCATCCCATGGGACTCCTATCTGCTTTCAAATGGGGGGGGGGGGGCACGGAAGAAACCACCAAACGAGTATTGTTTCTTTCTTCTGTTTTCTTCTTTTTTAGTTTCTCGTCTCTTGGAGATGCTCTGCGCTTATTTTTCCCGCGAAAAGTGGCGCACTGAGCCAACTGAGTCTTGCCAACGTTAATACAGAGATAAAATATTCTTACTGATAAAAAGCGTTACGGTACATACTTCTCCATTGAGCTTCACTCTTTAATCGATCGCCTCGCTGCTTCTCGGGTTGTAAACGCTAAATAGTCATAATAACAATAATAATGTAGCCATTTATTTTTAATTGTCAGAATACATGCTGTATAATGCTGGTCATCACCCGCGAACGAAATGAGAGAGCTGATGATGTTTTTGCTGAAGATTTAAGTAAATGTATATATATTTGTCTGTCCACCCAATAAATGATCGAAGGAGTACTGGAGGGTTACCCTCGATGTGACTCATGCCAAAAAACAAGGATTAGCTGGCCCTAAAAAAATGACGGCGGTAAAATTCCGTTTTCACCCAAATACAGGTAGAAGGAGTTGAACCATGTTCATAATTTTTTGCAGGGAGTCTATATGGCTGCCCTCGATGTGACCCATGACAAAAACTAGGATTAGCTCACTTCAAGAATGACGGCGATGAAATTTGCTCTCACTGCGGGTGATGGTCTTACACCACGAAACGTTCTAGTTACTTAATAATTATTATGTTCGTTGAAGTTTGCGTATGAATATAGATGAGCTCGTTTCCATGAATTTACCAAACGATAAATTTACTACGCCACGAATTTACTCACCGATGAATTTACCAGATGAAGAATTTACTATACCACGCAGTGAATGTACAAAGCTAAATAAATTAACCAGACGATAAAGCTACTTGTGGTAAGTTCACAGGCATCAATATACATGTCAATGATGAATTTGCTAACAATGACCTTACAGCGAGTCGTTAGGGATTTTACTCACGGGTGGGCCGCAGCAGAGATGCCTTCCGCATGCGTAGTTTTTTCGTATTCTAGAAATACTTTACGTCTTATAACCTGTTCCAATAGCAGCGCGTGCGTTAGTCAACTGTGAGATATTCTAGCTCAAATGCTAACAAAAATGCATGACTATCGGCGCGATGTGGCATACTATCAATACACAGCTAACTGCACAAAGCAAGAAAAGCGTCAATCAAGATAACCGCGCTATCTGTTCAAGTTTCTAAAAACCAAGAGTCACGTATCAAAAAGACCCTTCTTGATACATGTATTCGTCTGCTTCTGTGTTTTCTAGTTTTAATAATTAATCGTAGAAAATTTTAGTATGCCAGTTGCAGTATTAACTGCTTAGTATTGTACCATGGTTTCAGATGAAAACCATCAACATACCTCAGTCCCGTATCATCCGAATTTTCCCCATCTAATACTGAATGAATCTGTGGAAATTCTACAAACTTAAGAATTGTTCTTTAATTATGATACCCTCGGACCAGTATCACGCATAGCAAGGTTGAAAATGTCCCAAGTCTGGCTGTAAAGCGTCTATACCCTACACCTGCGAGCCGCATAGAAGCTGAAATATGAACTTGACTATTTCTTCCTTTGATCCCTTCCCCGGTCGTATCCAAGAGTACCTCGGGGCACTCTAATTTTCTTCTATCTGTTAGAGAAGAGCGTGGCACACACAGTTAGGGAATGTTTTCACTCACCTCATGTAATTAGAGGTAGCGCTTCTAACTTAATCCACACCGTCTGTACTAACTTCCGCCGCTTAACCCTATCTATCGTTACGCATTCCGTCTCTAACGTGAAGCGTGGGTGAGAATTCGACGATTTGTTAATGCTCTCACTTTATAAAATGTATCATTCATTTGTTCTCTGAGCAGAGAATTCGCATTTGTGTCTTGATAAAAACATAGAAACACGACGGTACTTCTTGCAATGTTCTCTTTTTATTTGCACTCATTTTTTTAAAGCTCCGTTTCCCACAGCTTACAGAAAATTTAGCCCGCCATAAGGTTACACATTGTAATTTTTGTCGGCGTACCCAATTTTTTGTCACTGATTCAGAACCCGTGAATATTGATTAATAACCAGTAATTTTCCTGCTTTGTTTAATACAGTACAAAGCAATATACAATAAACGAAAATAGATTGGGTTAATTGTTTCATTCCCTAGAGAGTATTCTTTTGTTCTGAAGATGTCAATTGTATTTCCTCAGACATCCCACTGTACTGGCTGATGCTTTCCCAGCAGCATATTCTTTTCAAAAAATAAATTGAGAGCAGAGATGCCAAACACTACCCGTTTTCTTTACCCAGGGCGTATCTTGGCTACGCCTCAGACATGAGGAATGCCATCCGCTACCAGCAAAGCGAGTAAAATTTTTGTAAGGAAAAACGAAAGCGTAGATATGATACCGGTGAAATAAAGTCAAGTCTCTAATTTATGCCTATCAATTTGTGACGAGCGTGACACACAGACACACACGTAGATACAAGCGTATTAATATATAGATAAGTTGACCTTTTTAAGTCTTGAATTGTTCTTGTTTAGGCGAATTTCATGTTCAATGGTAATATGTTTAAGTGTAGTAACCCTCAGCAGAAAAATTTAATCTTCCTTGAAATTTATTCCGTTAGCGCTTCTGTCGCATTAGCCCTCCAATCCATTGTTTACATTGCAGCACCCACAATATTTTTATGAGCTGGGGTGTGAGTGGAACTTCCGCATCGGCTTCTGCAAAAACAAAAAGGAAGAAAACTGTCCTGCATCTCTAACGGAAGGGGCTAAACTCGTCCATGGCATCTCTGGTTCATTCAGTACGGAGCCCAAGTTATCCGTGAGTAATTCGAACGGTGAACGAACGAACGAACATCGTCATTTGCTTTCGGCGGTACACATCATTAAAAGTCATCTCCCGTTTACTTTAACAAGAAATATGAATCTCGATTTGCCGAATATACCACAGAAGTCCAAGTAGTTCTTCACCAATTGGAGCCTCGGTGATAGTTTTTACCTCTCAAACGGCCACCAATAACTGCAATAAGGCAATAAATGTCTCATAGTTGCCACAGTTCACTTACTATAGCTAGTTATGTCAGATCTGAGTGTATGCGTTCCCATTGAGATCTTCAGAATTGTGACGTCAAAATTACGTCACGCCATTATGGAAGTACCAAAGATTCCTCGCTACAACAGTGGCGTAACGGAATTGTGACGTCACAATTCCGGAAATTTAAGGGCGTAGCGCATACTCAAATCTGACACAACTATGTGTAGTTACTCACTGATCTGCATCTGCACGCTCGACTTTGAACGACATTGTAGTACTAGCTTTGTGTGGCGTCGAGAGTATTCCCTTCAAGTAGAGGACTTTAAGATTTTGGGGAAATTAACTGGACTACTGACCGACTCAAACTGCTGGCTTCGGTAGTTTATGAGACGCAGACTAAGTATAGGCCGCACAAACTATTTTACTTTTCATTATTCCGGTCTGTAGCTCATACCCTCGACTATCAGTTGGAAAACCCCGTCAAATTTAATAAAAATATTTTAAGGCCAAAAACTCCATTCCTGTGCAATAGTTACAATCATTTGGCCACTGATGCTACACACCCAATGAGAAACATTAAGTTATTTTTCAGTTCATTTTGTTTTTAGTTATACAACCAACGAGGCACCTCGTCGCATACCTAGTAGGTTGCTTAAAGCATTGTTTTGGTGTATTCTGAAATTACTGGAAGAAACAGCTGAGCCAAACACAAATGCTTCCATGGGTGAAAATGTCATCGATCTGCTTCCTCCGACGTGCCGCGCTGGCGTTTTCACGGTATTAACACTGAAAGCTGAGTAGGGCCTCCGCCACAGCGGCTCGACAGCAGCCACCTTGGGTCAGGCAGCCAATAACGTACCGCCGCGCATACCGTAAAGGCTGAACCCAGCCAATCACTGCGCGGCAATTTCTGTAAACAAACAGCTGTGTTTGGATTATTACCCCTAGTGCTCGCGTGTTTTTGTACATACTGTTACCTACGCTAAAAAAATATGTGCACGCGTTTATCGTTACCAAGATATGACCCCTGGAGAAGTTGCGAAATTTTGGCTGCAGTTTCTCCATTTTTCATATTTGACGTAGGTCTAGCCAAGTCTGCTTCTCAGTGCCTCTTACTTCCTATATACCTTACGAGGGGACTAAAACATGAAGAGGATAAAAATATTTCTAATATGAGATGAATAACGCTGATAAGGTAATATTGGTTGAAGCCACTGTTCTCTAGGACAGGGTGGTCAAACTGCTGGCTCGTGGGCCACAATTGGCCCGCCGGTTGATTTACTATGGCCCGCGACCGCATGTTTTACAAATTTATACCGAACACGAAAAAACACACAGTGCCTGTATCTAAAATGGTATAGTACTTATATTATATGCATATATTTAGCCCTCCGTGTAACCGTTTAGACCCGAAGTAGCCCAAGATGTCGAAGAAATTGGACAACCCTGCTCCGGGCTATCTCATATCTCAACTAGACAATCATGTTTAACGCTAACACTCATACTGGTGGCAGCATGACGCGACAGGCTACGCTGCTGCTGCTGCTCCATATAGCGCAGTCCTGCTCCTGTTCCTTCCAAATGAGGCTCTTACTAGCTGTCAGATTGTCTGTAAGCCAACAAGAATCATTACTAGGTGACTGCTGTTTCCAATAGTTCCAAAAGCATGTGGTCTTCAACACCCTCCCTTGGACTCGGACAGGCTACATCGCCGTTGTAAACGTTCTGTCCAAGGAACCATGTTGTCTCAAGCCGGTTGCTGACGAGAGCCATTTGTTCCCTAGCGCGGGCACAAACCGTTTCCGTTTCAGGGACCAAAATTTAATGTTCCCGGCACTGCTCACGCAAAGCCCTCTTTTACGACGCGCGAGCACATCAGCTGTTCTTTGTTTACCAACTACTTCAGTGTTCAGTTGCGTCTGCCACCTGTCTCTTCTCTTCACTTCCTAAAATTGCTCTGTAAATATTCTATTTTAATGTGCACAATATTAAGCTGATGACCATTATCTACTTAGGTACATCATTATTTAAAGCGAAAATCTCTTTCGGTATTATGAACCATCTCCAACCTGGCCAACCTTTAAATTAGTTGCCTACTTCATTCATATTTTCACATACGAGTACATCAGCAGTGAATCATAGCACCTTTCAAAATTCAAATTCTTCAAAATAATTCCCTTCAGCTCAATAATTCACTAATTCACGTATGCTGCTCTGCACAGATTTTCTCAACAGCAGCATGTGATGATACTCCTCTGTAAATACTTAAATATTGGAAAATTCATTAAAAAATGAACTATGCTCGTTTGAATTGGACAAAAACGCCATTATATATGGGAACATGTTTGCTTTCATGAAAAATTTACAAAAAAAATGCTAGGATAAGCATCGCTACAGCCACTGTTTTGTTCCCGTTTAGTGCAACAGAAATGCAACACGGGGTATAATAAACGCCAAGCACAAAGGTGCAGCTACATGCGGCAAAACAGCATTTTTTTTAACTTTCGTTCTCAGAACACAAACGTTCTGATTCCGACTCTCGTCTGCAGCCACCAATTTACGTTGCTGCAAGGATTCCGACATCAAGATCTCAAGCAGGCCCTAGGATAATTGATGAAACTCTTAATTAACGTTGAGACCATAAAGAACCAGCAAACTGTTTGTGGTGATAAAAGTAACGTGTTTATCAGAACGAAATGCAGCTTCGTAAGTAAAGGTCAACGGTCAGACACCATAAAGAAGTGAAACTGAAATGAGCGTAAAATAAATTTATAATTTACAGCTGCCCAGTACTCATCTGTGCGTGTTCTTTGCCGATAGGTGCATCCTTGAATTACTAAGAACAGTTTCTCTTTTGTCTGAGGTAGCTATGTTGATTTGAAAGAATTTTATCGAAGGTTTAAGATTTAGCCATAGGGACTACAAAAAAGAAGTAGACAGGCAAGTAATGCGTAGTCGTGTCAGGAGCTTCCTAGATCTCATGAGAACCTGGACAATAACGACAACAATTCCTAAATGGTACCTGGTAAAAACAGGATAATTGCTGAGTGCAAAACAACATAGGTAATGCTACCTCAGACTGGGACACCTGCAACTGAGAATCACCATGTAATGACCACTCAGAGCCCATACGAGTAAAATGTAGGATTCCCAGCTGAATCCCTCATGCGGATGCTTGTGACTTAACCCCCTCACGCTCGGTAGGTACAGAAGGTATTTCCATCGTGGAAACTGTGTTGTGGAGCCTATGTGGGTGACAAGTGAGTTTCACAACTGTATCCCAGATAAGAGTAGCAGTGGGTCATGTGACTGCACACCCAAATTGAGACACGCAGATTTTCCCTTTGTTTGCCTAGTAAGGTGACCCCCACTTGGGTCAAACATGGGTTTTCCGGCTACATTCCACTTCAACAATATCGAGGATCTTCCTAGATCAGACTCAAGTAGGCTCATATGGGTTTCCCAAAGTGAACAACGTGGGTTTGGTAATTCCCATATGGATAAGAAATAGTCTTCCCATCTACTGTATATCACACTATGGCTGTTATATCGGATTTTACAAAAAGATGCAATTTGTCATCAAAGTACTGGTTGTCTTTTAATATTTAATGTAATTTACATACGCAACAGAAATATTTAACATGCATAGCTTTAGCAACGATCTGATCTACCATGTAAGGAGGTGATCGTGCCTGAGGGACTTACGACCTCAAGGTAAGATGAGTCACAATTGCGGCAGTTTTCGGATCGAACTCTGACTCAGACTCATGTAAGAAGGATTTAGAGGGAAGCTGATGGGAGTGTCCTCCCTGGGACCAAATGGGCTACATAAGGTGGGACACTGCTAGGCTACACATAGGCACTTTCTTGTTTTCATACGAAGGACTCTTCCTAAAATCTGTTTGCTTAAAGTATATATCTGGGACAGATGGAGGTCTTCCAAAATGTACTACGAGTGGGGAAGCAATGAGGCTGCGAATGGGGAACAAGGACCCCATATCACCTGCGTCAACTGAGGCCCATCTGGGATATACACTAGCGGGCAAAATAAGAGAACCATTTTCATTTTTTGAAAATAAAGGTTAACCATGTAGAGTAGGTTAATGAATCTTTTGATTGGGCCCTAAGGAATGTATTTAACATATTTCTACAAACTATCAGGACAAACATAACTATATATAATACATGAGAGCAATCTAACAAACAATAATAAAAATTGAACAGTGCCAAATAAGAGAACGATCGTCTCTAAATACAATTTCACAAACAAATAACATGAAACAATGGTCAATTTTAGGTTTAGAACAATTAGTATGGAGTACTAAAACCTTTATTTTCAATAACTTTAGCACAGCGAAGATTACACGACATCACAAGTTTCTTACAAAACTCTGGAGTTATTTTTTTCCATTCCTCTTCAATTTTAGTCCAGAGATCCTTTACTGTTGATGGTTGTTGTTCTCTTACATTGTCACCTATAGTTTTCCATAAATTTTCAATATGATTAAGGCCCGGGGTTTGGGCAGGCCACTTCATGACGTCGATATTCTCTTCCGCAAAATATTCCTTCACTTTCTTTGCAGTATGGCATGGGGCATTAATTGTCTTGCATAGAAATTGCTGGCTGGCTTAGTGATGATCGTAGAGATGGGATAACATATTGCTGTACAAGATTGAGATACACGTTATCATTGACAGTTTCTTTCATGGCCACCAACGGTCTAACTCCTTCAGATGAAAACATGCCCCACACCATTACGCTACCTCCCCCATGCTTTACAGATGTATTGACACATTTCGGGTTCAGCCAGTCACCTGTTGCACGTCTAACATACCGTCTGCCATCAGATCCAACCCAATTAAATATACTTTCGTCGCTGAAATGCACTCTTTCCCAATCTTCATCTCTCCAAACGATGTGTCTTTCCGCATATTCAAGTCTTGCTTTCTTATTCTTCTTACTGATAAGTGGTTTAGTGGCAGGACTGCGTACTTTTCACCCACATGC
>LQNS02278080.1:5774959-5794515 GCA_001587735.2 Parhyale hawaiensis
CATCAGGTGGGAGGGTCAAAGTTGTTAAATTTAGTTCTTGAAGTCCTGTGAAATTTAGAGAGGTTACCATAGGAAGGTGTAACTATGATACCGGCTGTTCCAAACGTATAAATGAAATTTCCAATCAAGCAAACAGTTGCTTGATTGGAAATTTCATTTATACGTTTGGAACAGCCGGTATCATAGTTACACCTTCCTATGGTAACCTCTCCAAATTTCACAGGACTTCAAGAACTAAATTTAACAACTTTGACCCTCCCACCTGATGAGCTGGAGAACAGCGAAACGCGCGTCGTGGATATCAAAATTTCTTCAATTGCTTCTAATCGATCTATATATATGTATGTATAAACACACGACGGTCATTCTTAGTATTAGACAGCATCAATGAAGGTGCACCGAGTCAAAAAATTGTTAGCACAGACTACATATCAGCTCAATCTCAACCGCCGCTATTGCAATAGCATTATAGACGGTAATTGTATAGCATTCTAAACTAATTGCATTATCACAAGGTGTCACTATTTTCCTAGTCAAACAATCAACACTCCCAACACAGAGAGGCACTGAAACTTCAGAAATATCATCCACCAGTGTCACCATATCTAGACAGGACATGTACCTCATTTAGATGAAGCTTAATAATCCCTCTCCACAATAAAGGTGATATCACAGAGAAGTAAAGAAAGGACATAGTACGTCGGCTATCAGGTGGCTCCCACACGGACCAACGCAGATAGAAACAGGAGGTCAGGAAATAAAATTTCAAACAGAACACAGCATCTATAGGAAAAAGCACTAAAAATGGAAGGAAGCAATGTGAGTACGAAAGGCGGACGCTCCCAATGGCGTCTAGGGCAACCTATGCAATCCCCTGAGGCCGCTGTTCTTCATAACCTTGGACGGGCGAACTTAAAGTAACGAAAACTTTCCCTCCGCATCCACACGGTGACTTCAAATCCATCGGCCCACCAAATAAATGCAACGGTAAAAAATGAACTTCTTTGTAAATATTATACGATAATGAACGATAGTAAAAATAATAATCTGACGAAGTGATGAGAATATTAGTACTGGGACACGATAAACTGCCCTACATCTGCAGACTGCCTGCTATAAAAAAAAGAAAGAAACGTGACTTGGCAGTTTAGAGACCCTAGTCGAACTTTTAGGGATTAGCTACTCTGTATGCTACTAGAATAGGAAAAGAAATCAGAATTGGGGATAAATAACTAAAAAAGTGTAAATTGAAAATGGAACAAGGGAGTAATCGATAGTAAGAGGCCTATAA
The DNA here is from genome assembly GCA_001587735.2 of Parhyale hawaiensis. Taxonomy (NCBI): domain Eukaryota; kingdom Metazoa; phylum Arthropoda; class Malacostraca; order Amphipoda; family Hyalidae; genus Parhyale; species Parhyale hawaiensis. The sequence goes on from LQNS02278080.1 coordinate 5,776,251, forward strand.
ACGCTGACACTATGGAAGGAACAGAGGTAACGATAGAAGGTGCGCGTGACGCGCCCACCAGCTCACAAAAAGAGTTCTCGCGGCAAACGGCATTCGAGGTGATGATCGGGAGACTCGCAAGAAAAAGAAGAATCAGCAAGCCGGAGAGGGGCGCCAGTACACCACCAGGAGTAACACTAGTCCAACGTACGCTGTATCAGATTCTTGCTTGGAGCTATGGAATTGGAAGAATTGTAACAATATTCACGATCGATCAATGTAAATTCATGCAAAATAAACTTCAAAAATATTATCAAAAAAGAGAGATGAATTCGAACTCCTATACAAACAAGCATGGGAACTGCTAGGGTAGGTAAGGATAGTTTGGAATATGAACAGTTACGCTTGTTTATAACGAAGGTTTGGTTATATCCAAATAAGTTGAAGCGTAGATAGAACACATCCACAAAGTGCTGTATGGGCCTGGGATTTTTGTCCTTCCCACTAACCATATGCCGCCTATAGGCCTACCAACTACAGGCTCCCAGCTAGGGTAATGTCTCAATTGCCGGATGCACACAAATACCTGAAAAAAAATTGAAAAGGCGCCAGTTTGACATTATCGCGCCGGGTGGCGTATTGAGTGTTCATTACCTATGCTTTGAACGTTCTAGTTTCCTATTGATACCCAATTTTGAACTTTACCTGTGTTATCTCTTTGTTATACAACATATTGTGAGACGTATCCTGTAATCAGCGAAAAATTTTAGCCACATTCGTAAAAGTTATGTCTCATTTTCCACCTCTGGTATCGGTTCTGAGCGCTCAACATAGCCGCACTTTGTTCAACATGTTTACCAATGTTGCCAGATGACTGTGTTGCCATTCCCACCAATTTAAACANTTTATAGCTACGAATTTTGGCAACAGAACAACATCAGAGACCGTGTTGTAAACACGATTCTGTTGGAGGTAGAGTTGTGAGAAACCGTGCGACGACTTTTTCATTCGGCAATTGAGACATTACCCTATTTGTGAAGCCAATCAGAGAGTCAGCCAAGCCTGTTCTTTCGGAAGTAGTTGAGCTGTGGCTGTGATCCATTCTTCCATTAAACTTTGTTTATTATTTTACGTTAGGTTACGCTGTCATAGATAAAGTTATGCTAGGTCAGGTTAGGCTAAGTTAGGTTGGCTAAAAAAATTTGGGGCTACGTTAGCTACAATACGATGAATAACATTGTAATAGGTTAGATTACATATCACATATGTTATCACATAATGCTGGATGGTGTTTCCACCCCCGCCCCGTTCTGAACCTCACGCATCGACGCATTGTGCTGCTACTATGAAAATCGAACCACCAACAGCCATAAATCTAAGCTTTGATGCAAGCCTAGGGGATTCACGCTATCAAAAGCAGCACAAAAGTCAAACTGGACCAACCTAGCGTCATGACCCCTATCAAGTGCCAGCTGCCACGCTCGAGAAATGTTAAGTAGAGTATTCCAAGCGCCCAAGCTTTTCCGAAAACCATGCTGCATCGGAGGTAGGATGCAGTTCGAGATCTGACGCAGCCCTTACGAACAGGCATTACGTGAGCAACGCGCCAGCATTTCGGAAACGAGCTAAGCCACAACAAGGCACCATAGGGGTCCATGCAGGTCCAAAAGAAAACTGTTCACTGCAGCAAATCTAAAGCAAACCCGAAGAATCCTGGACCAGGGTCACACGCTAAAGGCATGTGCACTTGGTTCTGGCTTTACTTCAGATTAAAGTAGCGCAACAAGCGGTCTACTTTGGCAGCAACGTCCCGAACAAGGTCTCCACCAGCAACAATTAAAGAGGGACGGAGGGGCTCTTATGAAGCACAACGCTCTTCAATGTGGATCACCACTTCCGTGCGCGTACAAAGGAAGCTAATTGCTCCGTGGACCTCATATTATGCTCCCTCTCAACCTCCTCATAAGTAGCCTTAGATTGACGCTGCAGGTGTCTGAAACGCTGAGAGTCTACTACATTAGATAGGCTAGTGCGCCAACGAGAATGTACCTCCTGCTTCAACTTATGCGCCCTTCCAACAGGAATCATCAAACAAATCTTGATAACCTGTCCTGATCGTAATGGAGCGGGAAAGCACGTAGGTGCGCACTATCCCAGAGAAAAAGCCAATCCCAAATACTGTAGACCAAGATCGGGAGAATTTCTTATGATACTCCAAGGCAATGCAAGAAAAGCACCAAAACGGTGCCCCAGTTCACTGTGAATATAAAAAATACGTCACGCCTGATAGTGGCTCGGGAGACCCGCTGATGAGCTCGCAGCGTTGCAGAGAGGGCGCCATGGTCTGAGCCACCAGTGGGAACCGACACCAACCTTCCAACCAAATCAGGAACATCTGTGAATAGGTCAAAACCACCACCCAATAAATGCGTGTGACCCTCAAGCAACTGCCCACAACCAGAGGCAGTAACGAAATCGAAGGCAGCATGGCCATGGCAATCGGTCGTTTCAGAGCCCAACCATTCTACGCCGTGACAATTAAAATCAAACTCCTAATCGATGACTGAATTTTAGCCATTGCATCTAAAAGTCAATCAAAACCTTTCCATCAACAGAGAAACTACGTTACAATGAAAACAAATGAAAGTTCCTGAACAAACCACTGACTCGCAGCACGTACAGCTCACAACATCAACACTCATATTCTCTCTGCCTACAGTACACACAACATCTATACAAACTTAAGCAGCCAGGCCCCCTAAATCCAGGACACGAGTCTCCCAACTGCAACACCGGCTTTTCAAAATATCGGAGAATGAACTCGGCAACATGATATCTCCGAACGCATTACTCAATCATAATTAATAGAGGCTAAAGAGAACTCAGCCATATTACCGTAAAAACCAAGAATATTAGCACACACTATGCGACAAGAACAAATACTAGAACCACGAGGACCAGGGTAACTTTTACGTCGGATAGTGAACTAATAGGCGTGCAAAAAAATTAATGAAAACAAGAACTATGAGAAAGTAAATGACAACTACCATCAGAAACAACAAATCAAACCGAAAGTCATGATAGCTACAAAAGCAGTCAGTTTCCAAAGGGCCCACACCCTGCCACCACAAGTGCGTGCTTTGGCCCAAAAGAAGAAGAAAAGAAAGAAAAACACCAGGTGGTACTCCACGGTGGCAGAGAGAGGGAGAGTGCGGAGACCGAGCACCCAGCTGTGGCACCAGTCTGTTCATCATCTCTCGGGATGCCGTTTGACCAATAAGTCTCATTCGCCTTTAGAACGACAGTTCCTATATCTCAGAGGATACCCTGAGTCCTAAATCAAAAACTGGCTCATACAAAGAGGCACCCCTTGACCAAACAATAAGTGGTGAGGTTTTGTCGTTTATTCGTGGTTTTGTTTCGGACCGAGCGCAGAGTGTGTCTGTTAACAGTATTTTAGTGCGCCAGTCACAGGGGTGTCTAGCGTCTTTCAGGGCAGCGTACTTGGCCCGCTGCTGTATGTACTGTACTCTAATGACATGCTATCTTCATTAGAGAACACATTGATTGACTATGCAGTCGATTCAACGTTGATAGCAGTGATACCTACCCCCAGCAAGCATAGAGTTGTCGCCCAGGCTCTCAATAGGGACCTGTCGCGCATTAGTGCATTCCAGGTAGCAATCATATATTATGTTAATATTATTATAAAGTTGAATTGTTATTTTCGTGTTATGTATTATATCTGGTATGTTATTATCATATTATTTTGAGATTACAACGTAATATTTCTTTATTGTGTTTATATTTTATACTATGATATTATAATAATGTTACTCAATAATATTATCTCCTAACATTGATTTAATGTTCAACAAAATCTTAATTTAACGTTATTCCAAATATTATACTGGTGTTTTAGACTAACAAGTAAAATATACTTCTTCAACAATAAAAAATAATAAATATATTAAAATAATGTTTTAGAATTTAGAATAACAACTAACATATAAAAATAATGTTTTAGAATTTAGACTAACAAATAAAATATACCGCGCACGCCTGTAACTTGGTTGAGTCACCGCTTGAATTCGTATTTCACAATTATGTTTATTTTCTAATGTTGTCCACTGTTTACGAGAGATAAATGTTCGAATGTGCAATTTTAGCTAGTATCACTTGAAGTTCATATCTGTATATCGCCAAACCTACTGTAATGTATAGAATTGAGTAGATATCTTAAATCTGATCATTCATTGTTTGATGTCTAAGACGGGCTCCAATCTACTTTGACAAATACGGTCCGAGATACAACCGGCAAGAAACTTTGTTTATGCCTAAGCCTCCTTCCTACGTTTTCTCGAAGGACAGGTTACGCCTGAGTGGATCACTTGACCCAGAATCCCTCCGCTGAAGCCTTAGTGGAACAACACGGCGACGGCTGCACCCTCGGTCTTTCCATGGTCTGCCATAGTCTGACGTGAAAAGTTTTTATGTTGGTAATAATAAAATAACAAGGACTTCATAACAATAAAATAATATAATTAAAATGTCATGGAACATCACTTCCATATTACAGAATAACAATAGTTTTAAGTTATTAAAAGATAATATTTTAAAACACTAAAATAATATTAGAAACATTGTTTTTATATTAGTTTATTTTTCACCGTAATATCTAACAGCATGTAACAATATTATTTATATATTTCTGAATGTTATCCTAACATTGAAATAATCGTGTAAAAAATATTACTTCAGCATTGGGAATAATATTACCAAATGCTACATCGTAACATTCTAATATTAATATAACAATTTTTGCTACCTGAGAAGTTGCTAAGCCTAGAGTACAGTATGAAGATTAATGCCAGTATGCTAAATCTATAATTTTCAGTCGGTCCCGGACACTTTTACCGCAGTATGTGCCTCTGAAAGTTGAGACACTTTGCTCCAGGAGCCTAGCTCCTTGGAGATTCTCGGTGTCGCCTTTGATGAGGAGCTTCCGTTAGGGCCGCGATCGCCGTCGCATATTAGGTGACTCGTATCACTTGCTTCCGGTAAGATTGGCTCCTGCGTAAAGAAATTTTGTATTTGGTGATAAAGATGTAGTCCGTAGATGCTTCTATGCTTTTTGATGCCTGTGTTGGAGTATTGCTCACCGGTCTGGGACTTCAACCGTCAGGCTGTGCTCTGAGACTGACCTGGTGGATCTGTTATATAGAAGAGAGATGACCGGACTCTGTATGTTTTGTAAAGTATACAAATGATAGCCATTGGTTTATTGCTCTGTCCCTACCCTCATGATCTTTAAGAGGATTACACGTGCTGCGGTTGATGCGCAATCCTTCACACTGGAAACTGTTAGGTGCCAAGCTCGTCAGTTCGGTCGGTGTCTCCTGCCGTGGTCCCTTTCGGTTTGGAATTCATGGGCGGCATCTTCTTTCAATCGTACAGGCCTGTAGGCGATTAAGTCAGCTGTTAATGGCTTTCTGTTGGATTTTCCTCAACAGCGTTTCGGATTTCCCGGTGTTGCCAATGCGGAATGCTTTATGGGAGTAGCACTACCAGTTCGTGGTGGCCCGAGCGTACTCGTATGGTGAAGTTAGTAATGTTTACCCCTCCAGTGACTTACGAGTCTCTCTCCTCTGGTAACCCACTCATTAATTTGGTGTTGGTTGAACTTTCGCAGCATGTTTTCATTTGCTTCCATATCCACTTGGCTTCTGTAATTTTCATGCTACTCTGCTGGCAATTTATGGTCTATTCTTTATCAACACTGCTGAATGTTTCGTGCTCAACAACCTAATAATTTCCTTTTTTCCTTTTCGTACTAGGTATAGAAGTCGTTCGAGCGTTCCTCGTTGCTGGGTGATCACCAATGTAACACTTGTAAATGCGATTGATTTAACTTCATGTATTACAGATACGCTTGCAAATCAAACTTCGCTAGAAATATTTTGATTTTGCTGTTTTATATCTTCACTGTTTTTCTTTCAGGAGCTTAGTGAAGGTCTACCGCTTCGAATAGCTAAGCTAAAATTTTTAAATAATTTGTGGATTTTATAGTTACAAAAAAAGCATTAGTCTTTTCGAAAGTTAGTTCAACACGAATGCGTCACTGAAAGTTTTCCACAGTGTTCAGGAACTGTAGCTGGGCCCTGTTTAGCGCCTGTATTATTGAGACAAATATTGTGCATTCAAATTTTGGAAAAGAGAAGGATATTCTTGAACTTTTGCAATGGTAAGTGCAGGATATGCTAATGTAAGGAGAAAAACACCCTGTCGATCAAANCCTGTATTATTGAGACAAATATTGTGCATTCAAATTTTGGAAAAGAGAAGGATATTCTTGAACTTTTGCAATGGTAAGTGCAGGATATGCTAATGTAAGGAGAAAAACACCCTGTCGATCAAAGGTAATACGTTTGTCATTCTCTTCTTCTCTGGTAAGAGTTTCCTACTTCGTTATGCTCTAAAATTGACGGCCGTGCTCTTGTTCCGAAAATGGTAGCTTAGCACTAGCACCAGGCGTGTCGACCCTCCCTACTCTAAGTTATGCATTCACCATGTGAGTGGCTACCCGATGGTTCACTCTTGGAACGAATAAGAAGATTCTAGGGGCGTAGGTCTTCTAATCTCAACAAACTTCTTTATTAGCAGGGCGCGTTTATAAAAGTATAAAGACTCTGCAGTTGCTATCAGAAATTTCATCATAAACGACAAACGTTTGATCACTTGCAGTGGATAGCAACAATAGACAATGGAATAAAATTAAATTTTATACCATGCGGAACTGTAAAAATGACGCCTGTAACAAATGAGGCATGCTACCCGAGCAATAGTGGAGCTGGGAGCCACGTGGAGCTGACATGGGACTCCTTTGTGTGTGCCAGGTACTTTTTTTTAAATTTCTGAGAGATCGCACAAGGAAAACCCAGCAGCTGACCTCGCGCATCCCAGATGGGTCCGTCCCATTCGGTGCTGCCCATACGAGCTTCTACATAGAAAAGATCTGTAAATTCCCCATTGTTTACCCACTTCTAGCATTGTGGAGCCCACGTGGCATGGCCCTACTGCCTATGAATATCTCAGAAATGCCCCATTAGTTGTCCACCAAATTCTTTTTCTTTTCCAAACCAGAGATCCAGCGTACTACGACTGGTACACTTAACGCTAAACGCTCTATATAACCTCAACCCTTTCAGATCACTGCTAAGAACGGAGCTAGATAATTATATGTTCAGTATTCATAAATTACATTGTAATTAGAAGATAACAGTTATTTGATGCTCAATAATCTTAGTGTAACATCTAATGCTGGTAAATCTTCACTAACGCTATTTCCAAAAACGCTACACTTTTAACGTGATTTTTTTCGTGAAGTCATCTTCAATGGTAACAAAATGGGATAACATTCCAATACGGCAAAGTCTCGCCATTAGGTTGTTCTGCTACTACGCCATTATGCTGAGGACAAAATTATACTGATTGACTATTGCCATTCAGTTTCTATGTAATTTCGATAAAATGTGTGTAGAAATGCAGAAGGTAATAATGTAGAGATGAACGTTAGTAAACAAATGAGTAGGCGAGTGAAATTTCGACCATTTCGGAAGTTTTTATAGAGCTACAGATGAAATCGCCACAATGGACTATGGGCGGCAATAAAAAGAGTAAAGAAATTATTAGTAGTTTGTGTTTTGTTGGTAGGCTGTCAGAGACTAAAATCATTTACTAATGCAATGATGTTTAAAATTTCAGTGGAGACACCTTGAACAGTAAAGCATGTTTTTATGTATGAAGTGAAATCATGCAAAATGTGTGTAACAGTAATGTATACTTCTTGCGACCAAAGGATCAGGGAATTGGCGTATCTCCAAAGTCATATATACGAACTTGCTTGACAAAATGGACTAACTTGACTTAGCAATTCGCATGACAACGTTAGAAAACTTCACTGTCCGATGCTGATGGACTGCCACATAATGCGTTTGTGGACTTAGAAGACAATTATGCCGAAAATAAACACTTACTGGCTGATGATGTTGAAGTTAGTCATCATTATGCTATCACTGAACACCTCAACATGATTATGCAGAAGACCCAGACCTGCATAGCGATCATGAAGAAGATGATATTCCTGCAAGCAAAAGGTAACCATTGAACTTCTGACGCTGAATCCCAGAAGAGTAGCTAGCCAAGTTAATTAATATCATGAGAAGCAAATAGGGAGAAAAAGACTTCAACACAGCTGAAGTGGACTTATTTAAATTAGTAATTGATAGCCGGACTAATGAACTTTTACAGTAGCAGGTAAACTTAGCTCCGAGATATAAAACTATTCTATTGTCATTTGTCAACTACGCTCAACTCTACATAGAATGGTACTTTCTCCTCACAATATTTTACACTGGTTTTTCCTTTACATTTTGACTTGTTTGTTTCAAATTATTTAATCAATTCGTCGTATGCACACTAATAGATCAATTTACGGAGACACAGTAATTAACCTTTTTTACTCAGGTTTTCGCAATTTGTATCCACGGTCAGCAATTGACATGTTCAAAAGATAGTAGATAGAGCTTGTTTAAAGTTTCACACTATTACCTACTCCAGTAAATGCGCCTTTTTCTTCCCCAGAATGTCAACCAGTGTTTCCTTGCGACTGTCATCCTTCCTGCGTTACTTACAGTCATGATGTGGATGGTGGTCACTAACCGTACGGGGCAGTTAGAGTACGTGTTCCCGCAACAGAAAAAAGACAAAGAACTCAAGTACTACAATGATCGTAGTATTATGATCGATAACAAGCCAGCTGATACAGGTGAGAATTATATATTCTTACGTACACTTGATTCTTCGGAATATTGTAGCTTATCTTAATTATTTATTTTTCATCTTATATTTTTTCTTATACAGAATGTAATACAACAGTGTGACACCAGATATTTTAAGTAGAAGTAGAATATTTCTTGAACAACTAATATTCGCTTACGAAGTAACACAAAGGATACGATTGACAGGTACTAACAGATAGTGCGCACTGTTACGTTATCGGGGGTCGAGCCAATCTACACCGCCAGAGACTCTTTTGCAGTCAACCAAATTTCTCTTATTATTATCAAAACTTCAAACCCGGGCCACCACGGACAGGTAGTACAACCCAAAAGAAGCATTTTTCATCACCGGGAAGCCTAGAGCGCTCCTAAAGAAATTCTAACTAAAAACCATTAACAGCTGACTTTACGCCTGCAGGCCAACACGACCGAAAGCCGATGCCGGCAATGAATTCCAAACCCAAACAGACCAGGGCTAAAAGCACCGACTGAACTGTCGAGTTCGGCATCTGTACGTTCTCTAAAGTGAAAGCGTGCGCGTCAACCGCATCACGTTTAGATATCTGAAAAATAAAAACAGAGAATAGCTTAGCAAATCAGATGATTTCGCAAGCACGATTTATTTTGCTTCATATCCTCGAAGCTCAGAGACGTTATATTAAAATTGGGACGTCAAAGATTATAGATTAAGGTGACATCTGAAGCATTGGCTAATGAGAATTTGTGACTCCTCGGGGAGGTGTTCGGAGCTGGGAGGGTGTCGCTCCCAATGTGTGCCACGGCGATTTTTAAACGCATTGACTGTCTTCGCGCCGAGAACTTCGGAGTGGAGTCTATTCCTGATATTCACTATGGAATATGGGAAGAACTACTGGCTTAGAGTAGTTTTTGAGGGTCATGTTTGAGATTTTGGCCGTTGTTTTCCAGGCGAAGAGGGGGGGCCTCTTCCCCGAGAAAAAATCCTAATGTAGGCCCGTCGCTGAAGTCATTCATATACTTGAATGTTTCTTTCAATTGCCCACTGAGTCATGTTTGCTCGAGAGAGACGAGTCCCACTTTCTGTAGGCCAAACTCGTATGGATTGTTTCGCCACTGAGGTATCAATTTTGTTGCTCTACTCACCGAAATAAATGTGCTTATATCGAATACTAAGAACGACATATTTTGGACCTGTATCGAAACATGTATAGAACAAGTCCGGCACACAAGAAACACGCCTGTACACTGAGGTTCATTTAGCGCTTGAGAGAAAAACGAAACAAAACAAACGAACATCATTTATTATCTCGTATAGAGGGTACAGTGGATACACCTATCGAGGATTTCTTTTAGCCTTAATTCTATAATTTTGAAGAACTGGTAGTGTGAAGGGCAGGAGAAGCAGTCCGTGATGAGAGTCAATTTGGGATCCCTCCCCGTGCTTCGCCTGGCCTTTTCGATGCTAGAGTGCTCCATGCAGTGTAAATCCGTAGCGTGCAGTCCGTGGAATCGAACCCGGGCCTCCGTTGGTGCGATGCCGAGCCGTTGTCACTTCACCATCGAGAAGAACAAGGATATATAATGAAATGCACTGTAGAGCCCGCTGCACACGAGAGTCGCAACAGAAAAACGCCTCTCCTACTTACTCTTCTGATTACGTTGCCGCGGCTGTACCTACGATTTATCTAAAATTATTTTGCGGAAGATTGATTAATATCTGCGCCATCGCTGCAGTTATACCCCACAGCAAGTTTGAATCCGCAATGACTCATATTATGATGCAATAGGTGCAAACACGTCGAGCGGTAGTCAAGAAATTTTTGGTGAAAGAATGTGAAACGTTTCCGTATTGCAAGTCTCGTGTGCGGTAAGCATTAGGGTATTTGCCGAAACCAGTAAATCTATATTTCCCGAGGAGATTTACTGCAAAAAGGTGATTGAAGTGCTCTTTACATGTCGCGCAAAATCGGTCCTTTGCTAGTACGCCCTAACGTTGCTTTGGGTGAACTTGAATAAATTTCGCCTAAGTAAATTAATTAACATGAGGTTCTCAAACAAAATTGAAATTTCTATAACGAAGAAAGTAATAACTCCTCTATTGTTTTTCATGTGGTTAAGCAGTAAAAGGCTAATCTCTATTATACTGGCCTTTAGCTGTTACGATGTTTCAACGACTTTTGACGTGAGACTTCATTTTTATATCGACTCTGACAGTTTTGGATGTGGCCATTTTTCTGACGTTGCAACTTTTTGCTAATGATGTGATGCCATCGACCTTGTTGGATTGGCCTTGATTGATCTTTTGAGGCGGACTACAAGTTCTTGGCTCGACATTTTCTCCAGCTTTAAGCTTGCAACGATGCGAAAAACGGCGCTTCTTAAAGGCGCTTACAAATCGGTAATTATGATTTCACTGTTAAATTTTTTGCCTCTAACCATTTTAAGCCGGTAATAACTGTTGGGTAATGAACTGAAGATGCTAAATTTTCAATTGTAAGCAAAAATTCACAGGCCTCACCGGAAAAAAATATAATTTAAAAACAGTCCCAATGTTCGTTTAGATCCGGTAGGTTACTGAATCAACTGCTGTGACTCGTGTGCGAAGAATGAACATTCACCTACGGCAACATCATTGAACATCAGTAACTTTATTTCCTCGACAGTGTTGTGCATTTCAATCGCATGCTACTCGACAGAAGATGTTTAGCGATTTACATTTGGTTCTAGAGTACTCTTGGCGCATATTGATGGTATTCTTTGCGCAGAATCGCATCCCTCACCATCACGACCCATCAAGATACTCTTCGTCGCTTGTAAAGGTAAGCTTGCAGTATAGAACTGCTAGTATGACATGTAGCTACGTGTATCAAACCATGGAGCCTGATTCATCATATTACAGCTTTAAATAACTATTAAGGAAACATAAAAATAAATCAATCAACCGTTGGTAGTTGTAATTTTTGCTTTTCAATGTCAATGCATCCATATTTACCTCCACCATGGAGGTTATGTTTTCGTCCGAATTTGTGTTTGTCTGTTTAGCTGTCACCAATAAAACTGAAAAAGCTATGGACGGATCTTCATGAAATTCACAGCTACTGTTTCGCACGTCAAGGAAATGACAATTAACTTTTACTGATACTTCGTCGGTCTGTCTACTTGTTCTTTGTTTTTTTCTTGCCCCACTAATTTAAAGTCACGAACAGATCTTCACAAAATTCTCAGTAACTGCTAGAAATTATAATAGAATCAAATGTTAGTCCGTTGGTCTCTGTGCTTACCTTTCCGTTTGTGAAACGAAACTCAAAAGTTTTGCAAAAGGTCTCGATGAAATTTGCAAGAACTTTCATCAGAGTCGTTAAAAGCAAAACTGGCCGAAGTTTGAGAATGATCTGTTAGTTCGCTTGGTTGTTGGTCTTGCTGTTGGTATTTTTGTTTGTCAGAACATAACTTGAAAGCTATGAAATAGTGAAATTTATATGAACTGCTGGAAGGGTTACGAGGAACAGTTGGTCAAATTTTGTGATTATGAATGTGCTAGAAATCTTGAATTTACGACCAATTTGAATTTATCGCTAACCCTGCATTGCTTGGCAGAGTCTCGCACACGGCATTTACTTGATGTATGAGCGTTCAGAGAAGCAGTACAGGGTGCAGAAGCAATTTCCAGAGTCAATGAATTACCAAAACTTAGACTAAAGATGATCAGGTAGTGTTAGATACGGCATAAAACATTTATTCCTACAAATCATTGTCTCGGTCTAGTTTCAATGTGCCCTCTTTTTCGCTACATTATTATCTGAAGTCTTGCTCTCCCCTCTGAGCTGCTTCCATTGCAACATTGTCGTCTCTCGGTCCTCCTTTCTCGCCATCCTTAAAGAAAATCAGAAGAAGCTTAGCTCTGTCGGCTCGTTTCTGTTTCCAGACTTCTGTAAGGTATCGAGTTTTTGGCGCTTCATTCGCTTTAAGATTACGCAGAGATTTTGGTGATGTCCCTCCTTTTCGCCATTTTTTTTTATAGCTGCGGATATATCCCCTGATGCCTTCGCTTACTGCTATTATGTTTTTGGAATTGTTAGTTGGACACAGGCGTAATCGTCTGGCACGGCCTTTGTCAGAACCAAGTTCACCGAATCTGTTCACACTTTAACAGAGGATTTCGACACATATAACTGTTTCATGAAATTAGGCTGCGACATTTCCTCTTGATCCAGCCCTGTCGTTTCTCTTTTCTTTAAATTTGGCGACAATTATTAAAAAATAACCTCTTTCAATGTAAAAAGCATGTACCTAGCTACTACTGTACTGATTAATTTTTATGTAAAATACCATAGAAACAAAAAGCGATTTTACGCTTCGAACGAGTTCCGAGACTTCTGCCGTACCCTGTGTAAATTCTTTCTCTCTCCGAGACAGTATTTGATTGAGCTTGCACGATCAGTTTTTGTCCAACTTTTCTCTCTTTATCATCTTCTCTTCAATCTTAGTTATCTCTATGATTCTGATGAAATCACTTAAATGCGGTAAGCCTCCAACAATAATTATTAAACTTTATAGGACTTCTCGCCCTAAATAAGAGCAGCTACTGGCTGATAAGCGAACCCTGCCACCTCTAATCCAGCCATGTTTTTTATCCATTGAAAGAAATATGTGAAAATCTACCATTTAAAAGTTCATCGTATTCTCCTACAGAAACTGTCCATGTCTATTGGCCGATTTTTGTTGGTACCTGAACGGCGAGTCAATATTTGCATGTGTTTCTTTGTGCGAAGTTGCTATATTATTCTGTGCTTAAGCTTGAGCTGTTACACAGCCTCGTGTGATGCTATTAAATTGTCTTATACACCTCGGTTAATTGGCTCATTATACCTTGCTTGCTTTGGTATCGTCAGCACGATCGAGAGGTTAGATGAAATAGTGGACAATAGATGCACCAACAGGCCCATTCCCATAAAGCATCGTGGGCTTAGGCTCCCGCCCTCTATGAGCTATTGCTATTACGTCCGAATCATAAAGATAACTGAGGAAGAAAAGAAGGAGATGAAGAGAGAAAATTCAGCCAAAAATTGATTGTACAAACATAATCAAATACTGCAGATACGCATAGCTCGGAGACGTTAAGTTTGGGCACGAAAGACAGTAAATTACAGCGGTTTAGAATCTTTGGCCTCTGCAAGTTTTGGACTCCTGGAGGAGGAGTTCGTAACCGTGGAAGATGTTGCTCCCAATGTTTGTCAAGATGATTTTTAAACGTATTGACCGACTCAACTCCGACAACTTCAGTAGGGGTATGAGTCTATTCCTCATGTTCACTTCGAAGTACGCGAAAAACTACTGATTGAACGATATACTCAGAGACTCAAATTTCGAGGTGGTGCCCAAGCTTATCGAAAACTATTGACTTGAGAGAATTGTATCTGCTAAGTAATCGTGTCTCTGTCAAAGCGGATAATCTTTTTGCTGCTCTTACTTGTGAACCTCGTTTCTGCTTTTCTTATATATGTCACTTTATGATTTCTGAGCTTGAATTCATCATTTCAAGTAACTGAGCTCTCGTCTATTATTTCTTCAATACAAATTGCAGTGAATGCTGAGGTAGAGAATCTTGTATTGGATTAATTGCCTTCAACACTTGCCTTGCTTGGACGTAACGTAGGTGCGGCTGCTTCGACAAACACTGATTTGAGTTTCCGATATTGACCTTCAATCTCGTACCCATAAGACTTCCAGAAACTCAACCTTCTTCCATTTCCAGCAGGATCGAAGTAATGGCGTTGCTTTTAACACTTGCAGCACGATGCAAAGTAACAAAGCTTGTAGAGCTACTGGCTGAAGTATCGGCAAAGTCAAGCTCCTGAGGCATAATTTGGAGCCTAATCAAACGTGCTCGTATCATACCGTGCATCGGAATTTGGGCAGAAGTATTGCGAACTTTTGTGCTTTGTTCTATTTAATATCTCTATGCCAGTCTCACATCCGAGCATCTCATCGGCATACAGGGCCTAGACGTAAGTATTTTGCACAACTCTATTTTTAATGTGTTTCAAAAAATATAGGAACTGCTTTAGGATAATTAATACAGGAAGTTTATATAACATATATATATAATAAAATATTTGAACAGAACAGTCAAATGTGCACTTATAGCAAGAAAATTTAACTCCAGCAAAAGTAATTAGGGACGAAAGTATTTAAAAAAAATATGACATTAGTACTTGGTGGCGTGACTCTTATTGGCAATAACAGAATGGAGACGATTGCTATAGCTGGAAATTAACTTTCACGTTCACTTGGTGGTATTTTTTCCATTCTTCCATGCAGATAACCTTTAATTCAGTAGGGTTTTTGGGACACCGTTTGTGGACACCAGATTTAAAAAAAAAACACACAAATTTTCTATTGGATTAAGGTCCAATGATTAGCTAGGCCATGAAAGAACATTTATTTTCTTCTTTGGAAACCATTCTTTCGTCAAATTCGCCCTCAGGGGCATATTGTGGCGGACCCTTTCCCTGCCACAATATGTTTGGCCATCACGCACCCCAGGGTCCCGAGTGCCTTCTCCGCAGGGGATGTAGCATCTGGCTGCAGTTCCTGCTGACGAGGTTAGTTTTGTAAAGTTAGGTAGGCTCTCAAACAATACTTCTCCTTCTGTTTCGGAAGGTGGGCTGCCGATCGAGGTGGCTGACCTATTCCCGCTAGACTTCTACTTTCTTGTATTTCGTTTCCATCTCCTGTGCGGCGTAACTGAGCGAAAGCGTTCAGCTGCGCCCGGGGGTTGGAGATGCTCTACCTGCGCCTTTTTCCTGTCAGTAGCGCACTGACCACTCTGAGACCTACCGGTAGAACAGCCGAGACAAAAATCATTGACAATATAAATCGCGCCCTAGTCGGCGCACGAGCCTATGGTTAAACACAGGAATAGTTCGGCGCGATATAGGCAGTGTGCCACGGAAGCTCTAGTAAAAACTTCTACTACTACTACTACTACTACTACTACTACTACTTTCGTCAAATTCACAGCATGCTAGGGATCGTTCTCTTGTTGGAAGCTCCACCTGCGCCGTCCGTAGAATTTCTTGGCACTTGGAAGCATCTTATTCTCTAATATCTTCCTGTACATGAAACTATTCATCTTGCCATCAATGATATGAAAATCCCCAACACCATGGGCAGTAAAGCAACCCCTACCATGATGCTGCCCCCTCCATGCTTCACGGTGGGGATGGTGTTCTTGGGGTCATAGGCAGTACCACGTTTCCTCCATACATGCCGTGCTCCGTTTCGGCCAAAAAGTTCTATTTTATTTCCGTCACACCATATAACCCCTTCCCAAAACTTATTTCCTTTGTCTAGGTGGTCTTTGGCAAATGTTAAGCGGCTCTTGACATGTTTTGCTGTAAGAAGAGGAGTTTTGCGAGGAGTGTAAGAATGAAGGCCAGTACGGTTTAATTCCCTAACAATAGTTTTCTTGCTGACATACAGTCCCTGAGACGCCAGTTCACTCTGAAGCTCAGCACGAGTTGTCATGGGGTCATTAGTCTCCTAACGTAGCATGTAGCGCCGAGGACGACCCATGATCTTACGCGGAGCTCCAGCTCTTTGCAGGTTGGAGACCGCCCCAGCCACTTGACGCTTGCGTACTATTGCTCCAACCGTTGAAAAAGGAACATTGACACGTTCTGCTATTACTCTATAAGGTAATCCCTCACTACAAAATTAAAATATCCGTTTATGAGTAGCTTCAGGGATTTCTTTAACAAAAAACTTTGGGTATTCTAGTGAGAGTGTGCGCGACTTCAACGAGGTCTAGAAAGGTAATGATTGCGCGGCTGTTGTTTGTTTACATTGCATTTGTTTCGAGACGTTTCATGAACGTTCTAGAATAATTTCCAAACTAATTTATTCAAATTATACAATTAAATATCAAAGACTTAACATCATATTTATTTTGGTAAAATACTTATATCCCTCATTATTTTTACTTGCGTTAAATTTTCTTGTTATGAGTGCACATTTGACCGTTCTGTTTAAATATTCTATTATATATATATGTTATATAAACTTCCCGTATTAATTATCTTAAAGCAGACCCTGAATTTTTAAAAATACATAAAAAATAAAGCTGTGCAAATACTTATGTCTAGGCACTGTATATGCAATACGCATTACTGCCTACATTTTTGTCCTAGTAGGACAGGATCCTACTAAGCTTGTCACACAAATTACTGACATAACCACAGGCTCTGATACCCGCCGGTCTCGCACTTACAGGTATTCTCTTGGTTGATTTTACGAGGCTTCCGACTTTTCAAAACTCAACAGAAGCCAGCGAGCTTCCAAGTCGCAACTGTGTATGCTGGAAGTTATGTGGTCCATATGCGGGTGTCTAGAAGGACTGGTAGCATTAACTGTTTGAACATCGTACATTATACTTAGTCTCCATTTCAAGTAGCTATGCCTTAACTCCTTGCAACTTGTAATTTACTCCTATAAGGGATGTATATTGGTTGTAAATATGTTAATGGACTTCACACCGTTCCTTCACCACTGTGCACAGTAGTCTGACCAGCTTATCATTGTGCACCAAAGATGAATCTCACAATTGAATACTCGGACGAACTCATAGGAACTCCCGTACCAACTTGAAACATTACAATCTTATAATATTTCCTTCTTTTGCCAGGCAGCTCCGAAGAGGAGAAGTTGTACGTCAAGTCCTTCCAGCGACAACTGGACCAGCTCACCGTCGCCATGAAATCTGCCGTCCTACTCTCCCAGCGCCACATTCAGTAAAGTATTTTACATGAAATTATCGAGGCAACGCTAAAAAATTTGAACTCCAAATAATCAGGAGAAAGAAATTGAGCTAAATCGTTGATATGTCACATTTGGAAACCTGTTACGTTACATACCGTAAATAGTTCATCTTTGTGGTTTGTTGGGACAGAAGCCATCTTTTTAAATTTAATCTCCGCATAGTTTGGTGTCATTGTCTGAGTTTCGTCACCTTGAAATTTTACTAGTTTTTAGATCCAGAATCGTTTTATATCTCATTTCCTATGATAGGAAGTAGCAGCTGGAGAACAACAACTGATAAGTAAAGTTAACTTCTGCCTCTCTTAAGTCGAAACTGTTGCTGGCCAGCTAAAGTGATAAATCTTCTATATATTAATACGCTTGTACCTACGTTCGTACGTACGTACCTACTTACTTTTTGTGTCACGCTCTTCATCATTAATAGATAGAAGCAAATTCGAACTTTATTCAGTTCGGGAAGCTGGCGTATCTTTGATACGGCTGGTGACTTATCTCTCGGCCACCGGCCAGGTCTTTTTAATTGTTTTTACGCCCGAAATTTCTAAGAAAAAATCTTTGGGAACCTGTACCGTGGTTTACTACCAAAGGAATTCCACGGGTCCAGTTAGACAGAGCAACTTATAATGTAAACCACGGGCCACTTAGAC
>LQNS02278080.1:5799522-5816946 GCA_001587735.2 Parhyale hawaiensis
ATGTGTCCCTTCCTTTTCCTCTCTTAGAAGAGCTTAGTACTTATTTAGGGAGGCTTAAATCTTCTTATAATACCTAATACCTAATACCTTTTTACCCGCCATAGATGGCACAGCTGGTTATTTATTGCGTGGTAGCAATAAACATCACCAAGCTACAAAATCATTGACACAATGCTCCCCTGGTCATTTGGAGACTCTTTTCTTTTGAAGGGTTCCATACAAATGCGGGCAATTTGCTGCAGCCGCTCTATAGAGATAGAATCATTGCGCCTCTCGTAAGTTGTTTTTGTCCACAACTTGTATATAGTAGAGACACCGCATCGCACATTGCAGTGCTCTTCATAAGACCAATGCCCTCATTACTTGAATGCATCAATGAGTGCACTGCAATTGACAGTCACAAGCGAAATGTGGAATTAACACCTGAGGTTTGCTGTATTTCGTCTGTTGCACTTGTCTGCAATCCATCAGTCAGGCCGACACACTATTTCAGTAGCAACTAAATCATAGACAGGTGGCTCCACTGATCGCTGTCTTTAGTTACTCTTACGTAATGAGCAAATGGTTCCGCTGGTCGCTTTTTTCACTAGCCACTAACTTTTCATTAAATGGCACATCTGATGAAGAATGCAAATGTTCAATTAAAATCGTGTTTGCCACTTTTTGTCGTAACTGAGGTTATATTGCATTCCTTGAATATGGCATACGTTGTGCCAACAAAAAAACAGCACATGTCTATGGAATGCTTAGTATAGCATAAATTCTGTTACAAAATACTTAATAATCTTCCTTTTGTTTAAAAACCTAATGAACAAGAGATGTATTACCCAAGTTATGTTTCAGGTTTAATCCATTCTTGTATTTCCAGGTAACAGTTCCAATATTAGTAACTTTAACAACGGAATGGAGTGCCAAAAAAAAGTTAATGACTGCTTTTGGTCTTCACAAGGCAGGATGGGACTGGAGCACCAATTTCTAATTGCTTAAATCGCTTGGTATCATCAAAATGTTTGAGATGTTTGTGTACAGCGTCACAAAAAAGTTTGGGGAACATAATACCATCGATGACATGCTTCGGTTAGCTCTTTCTCACACTGTGAGGACTTTCAAGAAGGTTAATGCAGTCTGAGCCAGAGTCAGACGTAATTCGCTGAGGACGCAAAAAATCACAGCTAGTGAGATGCAAATATCACAAATAATCATGACCAGGTGAATGAGAGATGACTTTAAGATGTGAGCTGATGACCTTTATCGAATATTCCCAGGCCGTCCGCTAACTCCGGCTTTAAGAGGAATAAGAACCGCAGATCCAAATAGTTGACAGGAAGAGCTCATAGAGATATATTTTTTACGAATGAGAAAATTTCCACAGTCGAAGATAGCTTCAGTCATGAATACGATAAGGCACATGTATGTCCATAGAATAAAGAATACTTTTGAAGTCGTTCACAGGGTTCGAAGAGGACATCATCTCGCCATATTGATGGTTTAGTGGAACGTGTCTTCTTGAGTGATGGAGTTTCATTTATCTGGAAACGAGGTTAAAATCGCAGCTCGTGTGTACAATAAATTCTAAAATTTTCAACTGAAAGCGATTATTGTCATTATTTTTTTTTACATCTGAACTTATAACATCATTTATGACTAGACGAAGTAATCTAACCAAGTTTCCTGCACCAATATATTTACACTTTATATTCCAAGGTCATAACATTGAGCATGCATTTTTTCTGTAAATAATTATCAGAAGTCACTGATCGAACGAAATCTGTGCCAAAAGCTAGAAATTCCTATGCTTGTGCCATCTTAAGATTGTGTAAAACTCTTCACCCGAATCATAAGTTTGTACCTGACAAAAACAAAACATTCCTGAGTCCAGCATACAGATTTAACGTTGCTGACGCAACTCCTGTGTTCTTTAGGCGTATATAGGCAGTAGGTCTCTGCCTTACTGAGAGTGGAAGAAGAAGAAAAAGCATTTCGGCTACAAAACAATGGTGTTATTTCCAGTTTCTTACGGTGACTGGGCTTATCCTGCTGACGCACTGAATAGTTCTGAAGAGGTAAAACCTTGTGGTGACTATTCACTTACAGGTAGAAAAGTGCCTAAACAATTAACCTATCCCGTCACTATAATGTTGAGCACGTTTTAATTGAAGTTGCAGACGCTAACGTGTTTTCGCAGGTCAATCGCTAAAATGTAACGTATAGCGTACCTGCAGCCGCCCATGATGAGCAATCTACAGTTTATATATTCGACGGTAACTACCCCTGAAGGTCGTGTACAGCGTAATTGCCCCCATTCATCGCAAGCAACTCTCCGATAATATCAATTTTCATTCATTCATTTCACAGGCTCTATCTGATATAAGTAATGTAATCGTTCAGCAAAATGATATACTTATCCTGGCAAGAGATATGTGTGTATACGTGAACGTGTGCAAGTTCTGGGTAAAGTTCTGCTTGCAGTAAATACGGCAGGTGTCAAAGTTAACGAACAGAAAAGTGAATTCCCTAGAACTTCTGTGACCTACGTAGCTTAGGTAAATTTTCTACGGCAAAGGTACGAGATGCAGTTTAGAAAAGTACGAGCAGTGCTCAAAGCTCTTCCATTACGAAATATAAAGGAACTGCAGAGTTTTATTAGTCTCTGTAATTTATATCGCAGAATCATTAACGTTATCTACACCAACCCTAACGCGGCTCGAAACCTCCAAGCTCTGTAAAAAACTATACGAGCGGAATTTACGTCTTTCTATGTCTGACGATATATTGTATTTCATTTAAATGTCTGTAACCAGATAGCGGAACTATTCACCCTCATATTTGAGGCAAAATTATATTTTAATTTTATGATGCTAATAAATATATATTGTGTGAAAGGAATACGGAATGGTGACTGCGTATAAAGACGGACGGTAAATATGAATCGATCTCTGCGACTGCCCGCTGCCATTATTGCCTCTGCTTACTTGCACTGCTTTATACATGCCGAAAGTTCTGTTCTTTAGTTTAGGTTTCTTTATTTATTCTAGCTAGCTTTTACTAAACATAGCACAACTACATTTGCTGTTAGATTTTCATTGCGCATGGCTTTTATCTTGCAGTGTTATTTCGCAAGAGTGAAGGCGAACTTGGTCACTATACGTGCCCATTCACCAATGCATATGTGCACGTAGTGCACTGTTCAACGTTCCTTCACCACTCCGCACTTATTGCCTGACAAGCTTCATATACAGCAGCGTAATATACTGTAAATGTTACAATGAAAGTGAAATAACCAGTAATTTCGTAAAATTCCTCAATATTTCTGTCATTTCATGTAATACCTGTTTCACTCGGGAATTTCAGGAAATTATTAAAAATTTTAAGAATTTCGTGAAATCACCGAATTCGAGCAGTTATTTTATACAGATTCACTGATGCTGTGAATAATAACACTAGACTCCTGAAGTGATCATTGTCTGATTTTTGTCCTTCTGATGAGAAACAGAACTGTGCGTAAAGGGTAGTTCATATGTAACTTAATTTTTTTTAGCCTTTAGTTGTGCCTTCGGGATAACTCTTGCGGAGCCCACTGTGTTTCCTTAATTTTCCTTCTCAAATTTCAATCAATTAGTTCTATTCTCCCATTACTGATTGCTTTTGTGATGTTCCATTTTTTCTGTTTTCGTCTTAATATCATCCAAGAACGAAGTACGAGAGGTGATAATGTTTTTGTTGAAGATTTCAGTATACATATTTGTATATACATCTGTATGTCTGTCCACTCAAAAAGTGGTCGAAGGAGTTGAGCAATCTTCATAATTTTTTGTAGGAAGTTTGGTGGGCTGACCTAGATGTGACCCATAATAAAAAACTGGGCCTAGCTGGCCATGAAAAATTACGGCGATGAAATTGCTCTCCCCCCAAACTCCTAAAAACAGGTAGAAGGAGTTGAGGTATGTTCATGATTTTTTGCAAGGAGTCTGGTGGGCTGTCCTCGATGTGACCACGCCAAAGAACTAGGATTAGCAGGCCATCAAAAATGATGGCGATGAAATTTGCTCCCACCGCGGATGATGGTCTTGCGCCACCAGGCGTTCTAGTTGTTCCCTGTGTTTTCACACCACGAACAACTTCTTGCAGAAATCTATTATGCCTGGAGTATATTGAAGCTTTATACCAAAGAATGTAAATAGTACCAGTAAAGAGTGGGCGTCTATTTAGAATCAATCTTGTATATAATTTAGTTCCAATCTAATGTAAGCTGCTCTTTATTTATATGTCTATGAGCTGTTTTTATTGATCAGTGTTGTGTAAATTTGCTATTAAAAAAAAACGTACACTTGAATGTTATTTTCGTAGTGTCTGTTAAAATAAAAAATCACGGACTATGGATCTAAACTCATATGCATTTGTTACCTGTTAGCTTGACTTCTGTTGTTTGCAAGATCTTACCGTACAGAGAATACTGAACTGATGAACAGTAAGTTACTTTTTGTAAGAAACTACGCTCTGTTCGATGACCAACCAATACGGTTGTCACAGAGGTAGATCCGTTGAGGATCGTCTACATAGTTGCTGATGAACTCACCAGTAAATTGATATTATTTGATTTTGCCAAACCTTTGATGCGGTAAGCCATGGTCTCTTGCTCGTTACCTACCTGAGTCTGTAAGTTGGAAATTTTCTGTTCACGTGGTGTAAGGGCAAGGGCGTGTTCGATTAGACAGCAAATTAGGCCTTTTAGGCTTGACTTGTCAGAATCGTATGACAGGAGCTCTGATTTCGACTTGATGATTCTAGTTTCATTCGTTGACTCTCAATCAATTACCTGTGAGACTTCCATCAACTTAGTCGTATTTCGTAAAGTGAAGATTGCAGTCTGCTCAACAGAATCAGGCCACTTCTAGCACCTGTGATGTCGAGTGGGCTTGACTTCAATCTACTTTTCGGCCCAATCGAACACGCCATAAGAGTTTCCTCAATATTATTATGGAATGAACAACATATGCAGTAAGCTCGGTCAAGCACCGTTGATCTAATCGCATTGTCATGCTTCTGAAGTTTTGGAGAAAACGAACCACAAAGGCCTGAGTTCGGCGTCCAGTCGAATGCGTCCTTACTTTCCCTACAACACTTCACTAGCTCTTGTTTAAATAGACCATCAATATTCGCAGAACATAGTAGATTTCTGCTAGGAATTGTTATGGGTGTGAAAACACAGCGAACAAAAAGACAAAAACAAAAAATGGAACATCGTAAAAGCAATTAGTAATGGGAGAATTGAACTACACTAGCGGGCAAAATAAGAGAACGATTTTCATTTTTTTGAAAATAAAAGTTAACCATGTAGAGTAGGTAAATGAATCTTTTGACGGGGCCCTAAGGAATGTATTTAACAAATTTCTACAAAATATTAGGATAAACATAACTATATTTTATACATTAGAGCAATCTAACAAACAATAATAAAAATTTGAACAGTGCCAAATAAGAGAACGATCGTCTCTAAAACATTCTCACATTTACCCCGGTCAGCGTGTACATGACTTCTAGAACTGCCATTCTTACGATTACACCATTCTAGAAACATGGCACCTCACGGGAAAAGTTACTCCTGAGCTGCGGAAAGAAATTGTTAAGCTCAGGTCCTCAGGAATGACTCTTTCGGCTATATCAAGAGAGGTAAACCGATCCAAGAGCGTTGTTTCTCGTGCTTTTAAGCTCTATGTTGAAAAGAAACAGCTGGAATCACCGGTATCTGCAGGTCGCCCTCAAAAAGCCACCGTACGAGTAGATAGAATTATGAAACGCTATGCCCAGGAGGATCCTTTCGAAACTGCAGCGGGAATTTCCAGAAAGCTGAAGGTCAATAACAATGTAGAAGTATTCTAGAAATAGAAAATACAACAAGTATTTTCCCCACCTTGATCCATGTATATATTTTAGGAATCATTTTAAGCTAGCCTCATTTTTTAATCGAAGAGAGGTATCCGATGTGTTGGTGCGCTCCTCAGTTGTGTATAATTATAAGTGTGACCGCTGCGAGCGCTCGTACATTGGGAGCACCGCTCTCCAATTGTTCGTGAGGTGCGCCCAACANCGCTACCCAGACCACTGCTGACCTCCGCATTTTAGAATCATTGTATATTTTCAAACGTAGACCGGAGCTGAACGAGTGCTCATCGGCTGTGAAGCTCTCTATCATTTCATAGATAATTCATGTTTTTCAGCTGTTACCTTTGAGACATTAATTCTTGTTGTTGTTAGCCACCTTTTTATGATCCGAATTTTGTATTTTAAGAACACTGATGATGGATTTTTAATAATCCGAAACGTCTCGTTTTTAATAATATTTGTGATCACGCTGGTACTTCTTTTTATCCTCAATGTAGAAGTGTCTGGCTATACAGTTTCTCGTCGCCTCAATGCATGTGGGTTAAAGGCACGAAGTCCTGCCACTAAACCACTTATCAGTAAGAAGAATAAAAAAGCAAAACTTGAATATGCGGTAAGGCTCATCGTTTGGAGAGATGAATGTTGGGAAAGAGTTCATTTCAGCGACGAAAGTAAATTTAATTTGGTTGGATCTGATGGTAGACGGTATGTTAGACGTGCAACAGGTTACAGGCTGAACCCGAAATGTGTCAAAACATCAGTAAAGCATGGGAGAGGTAGCATAATGGTGTGGGGCATGCTTTCATCTGAAGGACTTGGACCGTTGGTGGCCATAAAAGAAACTGTCAATGCTGATGTGTATCTCAATCTTATACAGCAATATGTTATCCCATCTCTACGATCATCACTAATATTGAAGTCATGAAGTGGCCTGCCCAAAGCCCGGACCTTAATCCTATTGAAAATTTATGGAAAATTATAGGTGACAATGTAAGAAAACTACAACCATCAACAGTAAAGGATCTGTGGACTAAAATTGAAGAGGAATGGAAAAAAATAACTCCAGAGTTTTGTAAGAAACTTGTGATGTCGTGTAATCGTCACTGTTCTGAAGTTATTAAAAATAAAGGTTTTAGTATGCCATACTAATTGTTCTAAACCTTAAATTGACTATTGTTCCATGAAAATTTGTTTGCAAAATTGTATTTAGAGACGATCGTTCTCTTATTTTGCACTGGTCAATTTTCGTTATTGTTTGTTAGATTGCTGTACTGTATTAAATATAGTTATATTTGTCTGATATCTGTAGAAATATGTTAAATACATTTCTTAGGGCCCCATCAAAAGATTCATTAACCTACTCATCATGGTTAACCTTTATTTTCAAAAAAATGAAAATCGTTCTCTTAGTTTGCCCGCTAGTGTATTATCATTGGTTGAAAACTGAAAGGAAAAATGAAGGAAACATGGGCGCTAATACCCCAGTTGGTAATGCGCCGCATCTGAACTAGTGAGTGAAGGAAACACGTTGGGCTCCGAAAGAGTTATTATTAGCTTCATCGTCATTATGGTACGGAATTGGCTACTGTCACCCAACAACGTGACTTAGGAATCACTATTACAAACAAACTACAACACAGTCAGCAAGTTGACAAGAGTGTGAAACTGGGAAGCAATTAAAGTACTCGGATTCATCACCAGAAACTTCGAATACAAGTCCAAGGACATCATCGTTCCCTTGTACAAGGCATTAGTAAGGCCACACTTAGAATTTGCTGTTCCATTCTGGTCGCCACATCTCTGTAAAGATATCGATAACATTGAAAGAGTCCAACGCAGAGCAACGAAACTGATATCTCAGCTGAGAAACAAGTCGTATGAACGTCACCTGAAAGAACTGGTTCTGATCTCTATCGAGCAAAGACGACTCAGGGGCAACTAATAGAAACATTCAAGTATTTGAATGGCTTCAACGACGAACCTATAACGGGACTCTTTGAAAGAGACCCCAATGATCGCTTGCGAAAGCTCAAGCATAAAGCTCGAAGAACAACCTTAAGTCAGCAGTTCTTTCCCTATTTCATAGTCAGCATTTGGAATAGACTCCCGTCCGACGTTGTTGGTGCGGAGTGGGTCAACTTGTTTAAAAATCGTCTTGACATACATTGGGAGAGATATCCTCCACAGCTAAGAACTCCTCCACGAGTCGCGAGCACTTAACGGCCAAAGCTTCCCAGACCATTTTAAGCTGACTTCTTCTCACTTCCGCTCCATCAATGTATTTAAGCTCCGCATATCAGCGGTCATCGATCATGCTTGCGGGCATTCATGACCATCGCTTTAGCGCAGATTCTTCACCCCTTCTTTTTTATTACTCCTTTCTTTTTTTTCTCTTTCGTCTTCCATTTTTTCTCCTCTCGTTTCTCCAAAGGAGATGTAGGATGATTGTATTACCGTTATCGAGTATCTCCCGGCCCCACATTCAGGGCCACAGAGAAACCCTTTGGGCCTTTTGGTTCGTCTACTGCCGCCTATCTAATCTAATCTAATAGAAATAGCTGCTCGACTTCAGAGAATTTATGGAAACCTTAAAATTTTTTTGTAATTTTGTGAAATCTCCAAGTGAAATATTCTTTACATGAAATGATTAAAATATTCGACGATTTTACAAAATTACTGGTCTCACAGTTTCACCATAACCATCACAACTGGACATAAAGTCCTAACATCTAAAACATAACAAATGGCAATGAACTCATCAATTCTCATGAGCTTATTTGTGTCGATATTGCAGTTCATAGCCTCTTGGTATCCACGCAATGAAAGCCAGTTGCAAAACGTATTCCGCCCCTGCTCCACCCAGCGCTTCTTCATTACCCACCTGCTGCCAGACGAGGACGCTGTGCTGTATTTGGACACGGATGTGATTTTCCTCCGGGCACCTGAATTTCTCTGGAATGAGTTCAACTACTTCAATTCAACTCAACTGGCAGCCGCAGCTCCCCCCATATCCAACAAAAACCGTCATCCGGTAAGTGCGGCTCCTGCCCACCAGGGGTCATCTTAATGTGTGGTCCAACTCGACGCGCCCGCCGACCTACGTACGATTAAAGGGGCTCCAAGCATAATGCATTGGCCTGGATAAGTGTGGTGGTGTCCGGGAAGGATTTGTTACAGGCAAACTAGTAATTACAAAATGAGCTAAAATTATCAAAGATACTTATTAGCCCAAATTAAAGCAAATTGACAAAAGTTGTCAAAACTGCAAAAGTTGTCACATATGCAAAAATTGCCCACTGCGCCAAAATTGTAAAAAAAAATACCATTAGCTATGCAGAATTGCAAAAAGTGAAGAATCGGCCAACATCGTAAAAATAGTCTACACTACATGAAATACAGCAATGGAAGAAAATGTCAAAATTACCAACGTTACACAAATGAAACAAGTGCCAAGATAACGAAAAATTTCAAACCATGCAACAGCTGCAAATAAACTGCCAAAATTACCCGAGGGGCAAAAACTTACCACAATTGCAAATATATATATATATATATATATATATATATATATATATATATATATATATATATATATATGTGTGTAGTATAAAGCGCAAAAATCAGAGCATGCGGTACCGGCTGTAGCCACTATACATTATTATTTTGGCAGAGCATTTACTTCAAACACATCGGCTTCAACGCTGGCGTGTTTCTCTTCAACCTATCGAGGATGAGGAGCTACCCAGGCGGGTGGGAGGAGACCATTTCTTCGACCTTCAACGGCTATGAATTCATAAAAAACGATCAAGATGCCCTGAATTTGCTTTTCGACATCGTAAGTAATATCAAACTTAAATTGACACAAATTATTATAAATGAATATTTCAGCTCCATTCCTCAATAAAAAGTAAGGACTGTGACCATATTTTTAGAATTTTTCTATTGACGTTTGTTAATTTTTTGCCCTTGGCTTTAGCACCTAGTGGTTCCCCGGGTTATGATTACTTTTACTTACGCCTGCTGAGCCTCCATCATCATCTTAAGCCTACTACATATATATTGGAGTAAATCAATTTCTGCCCTCTGTTTCAAATGTTTGAGAAAGACGGACTTAAACCTGTGTGGGATATAAGTAACAAGTGGCGTGTACCACTGGTCCATTGATTAATATGCGATAATAGGCATACCAGTAAACTCAAGGCCATTCCTACAATTTTTCCACCTTAAATGTTACGTTGGAACTTTTATTCAGAAGGCGAAGTGAAACGAATATGAAATATTCTACGATTCTTGGTAATAGAATTGTTTCAACGTTGTCATCAACTTGAAGCTTGCAAGGAATAATTCGTCAATTCCCTGTTCTTGGCATTGAGCGCTAAACACACAAGTAGAGACAGCGTCAACAAGATAGCACACTCCTACTACTATATATAGGCGACCATCATGAACGGGTTTGCGCTGCAGATAATTGACATCAATGGGCCTCATCGTGAACTAGTGCAGTCAGTTACAGATTGTCTGAGCTGTAGCATCAGATGACGAAAACTTGTGAGAACTCTGAACACGACCATTGTCGTTGCCAGGTAGGTCAGTATCCTTGCAATGGACATCAAATATGAGAGACGTTGACCCAGTAATTCCTGCATCAAACACTGATTCCTTGGCGGGGAAGTAAATCGGAGACATCAGGACCGCAGCTTTCATTGTCACTTCGCCCCTACAAGTAATTATTAACGCGGAATATTGTTACTGAACTAATCAAATGCAGCAATAAAGTAGGATTTGACGCTCTGAAGTTACCAATTTCTCTCACATGGGGTTATTCATTTGGTGAGCTACTAAATGCCACGGGCAATAACCCTGATAAGAATCATATAAACACATATATTGAATGAATATACCTAATCGTGACTCTTATCATCTAGTGACTTTTCATACCTTGTTCCCGTGCAGCAACCCCAATATTTCTACTTGCTGGGGTGCGAGTGGAACTTTCGAATGCCCTCTTGCCGCCTCCGCGACTGCCCAGCAGCTCTGTCTCAAGGTGCTAATATTGTCCACGGCGTCTCTGAAGCGTTCAGGATAGAACCCAAAATGAAGGCGAGTCCTAAACTAACCGATGAACGCACGTTTGCTTTTCTTTATTACAATGAGACCAACTTCTTGCTCCATTTGAGGGAATTTTTGCAGCACCTTGCAAGGAGGTTACTGCATGCAGCATGATAGGTACCGTTGCAGGCCAAATGCTCAATGGAAGTGATAGCTAAACCACAATATTTTGTTGTATTTGTGCCACATGGGTAATAAATATAAATCACAAGCCCAAGTTCTAGGGGCAGCCTCAGATTTGACGTCATCCAATGTAACTGCCGGTACAGTAAAATAGAGCCTTCGTATCGTTGTAGCTCAATAAATCTCCGTGTTTTTCCCATTGTTTTGAATACTTGACTTCTAAATAATTTTGAAAAATTGGATGCACTTCGTACACAATTCTATTCAAAGCTTGGGCAATTATTTGCTGTATAAAGTATTTTTAAAACAATTAAGTAGTTGAACTAGTTTGTGAGTCTCACTGCAGTTCGTTGGAAACTTGAATCTCAGTGATTCATGCCACGTTGCTTTGCTATATACTAGCATCGAGCGTGACGTTGAAGCTTTACTGAACCGATGACATATCATATTATGAACTTGCTTGGACAATGGACATGCTTTAAATAATTTTGATTTCGCAAACATTCATTGATGCTGTAATTCTAGTCGAAGCCTTCCAGTGGTGACTAGTTTCTCAAATTTACTCTCGAACTCGATGGATCGATCGAAACAGCGCTTCAGATACAAGTCTGACCTGCCTTGAAGAGATAAAGCACCAAGGCGTCGAACATCGTAGTTTCACAGATTATGATCAGCTCACTTCTACGATATGCCATCTAAGTTGATGACTAACAATGTGGCAGTTACTGCACTTCATCTTAGCACACACATAGGACAGGACTGCCTCTCCAGTGTAGCTACAATGCTGGTCAAGTTTCACGGGACCTTCTCACAGAAATTCAAATCAAATGGCAAGACTTCTTCAGACTATAAAATCGTAAATACAGAATTTCAGCTAAGGTTTTAGGCGGGTTTGCCCGTATTCAACCGTTAATTTAGTGTGGCGACATCTGGACACAATCAGTATCAAAAGGCTTCAAGTTTCAAATTGTATTGCTTGCGTTATTTGTCGTGAAAGGACATCTCTCAATGAAATATTAAAAGCAATTTGGATCACTATTTAATTGTAGCTACCCACAATCATGGTGAAAATCTTAACGTACATCAATGTCCACTATAGGAATCCTCAGAATATTAAAGATCTACAAATTTTTATCCTTTGAAGAGATGTCCTGTGTTGCACCTGTGACATCTAAGAAGCTCACCTGCAACTATGCAAACAGGCTCAGTGCTATATTACACAATAAAGGATTTGCAACTAAGTATTAAATGCATGTATTGAATACATTTGCGTTGGCACTTTTTACATTAATTTCGATAAATAATTAAATAAGCGATTATTTTTACTAGTCTTTTGAGAAATTACTAAATTACTATTTCCGTTTCATTGAATAGTTCATGTCCATTCGGCAACTACTATTGATTGAAATTTGCGATTTTCAAAATAATTCGATGCACTGAATATTTTTGCCTTTCTCTCTATACTGTATGTAGGCGATATGGCTTAATGTAAACCCTAGCTTTACTTGAATAACTTTACTTTTTCTCACATACAGAGAAGAGGCTTCAACAGTCTGTGCCGACACTGTATAGCGCATATTGACTCTTTCTTTAGTATGCTAAACTGAAACCCAGCACTTGAGCATTGCATACGAAAAAAAAAAAATGAAAGTTATTTCGGCGTTGAGTACAGGTACCTAAAACTCACTTCAGTAAACTGGTGAACAAACTTAACGGTTGTCCGTTACTGAAACTTTTGCCTTTTCACCTGCAATGCCAGTGCATTCACACCCAAACCTACCGAAAGCTTGTGTTACAGAGATAATACTTGGAATTTTCAAATCACAACCGAAGACAAGGACCAGTAAGACTAGAACGTCTCGTGGCGATAGACTATCACTGCGGTAGGGGCAAATTCAATGCAGTCATTTTTGATGAACAAGGTTAGGGCACAGCCCCAGTACCAGAGATTAGCTCTTCAATAATAACATAGGAAAAAATTAGAACTGGTGCCGGAAGACGATCGGCCGCAGTGGAGGAAAATTCAACGCCGTCATCTTTTATGGCCAGCTAGGCCTAGTTTCTTGCATGGGTCTCATCTAGGTAAACCCACCAAACTCCCCACAAAAAATATTATCATTGCTCTACTCCGACGACTTTTTCGGTGGTCAGACAGATATATGTACTATATATACTTAAATCTTCAACGAAAATATTCTATATCGCCGGTCTCATTTCGTTCACGAGTGATAAAGATCTGCTTTAGATCGTTTACCTTGCCGTTGTGTGAGGATGCAGCACTGTCGGCAGATGGCTCTCAGTTTTGCCACTCATTTTATTATATTGTTCACAATCTATGTGTATATATGGAGATGAGAGTCTGCTAATAGCTTGCATCGCTTGCATCGTGGATTACGATTTACAAGATAAACTCAAAATCATTATGAAAAAATTTTGTAGGTCAGAATTATGAAAAATTATTACTACAACAGAATCATACTGAAAATTACAAATAATATTACCTGTTGCGCTTCTAACAGTCTCGCTATCAATTTACCAGAAACACGACTTTTTAGTATAGCTGATCGAACCTTGTCTATGCATTAAGTATTTAAACACAGAAGGCACAGTGCGTCTTGACAATCAAGAATTGGCAGCAATCTTTGCTGCCAGACGTACCATGAAACTAAATGTGTTGTGCAAATTTCAGTTTGTTTATCGAAAACAGGCAGGCCCGCATGATGTCACGGGTTAGAAAGTTAATCTCTCAAGAGCCGCCATCCTCTAAACCAGTGATTCCCAGCAGGGAGCTTTCGAACCCACTCACCTCCTGTGGGGTAACACAAACCGGTACCTGGTTCATAACTTCTGAAGCTACTGTGATCATATATAATGGTGCATTTGGATTAGAAATATGGATTTATTGTTTAATTAGAGTTCTAAAAAGAACATTTATATTTTACTTTACATAGTCTAAAAAATTTTTAAATTAAAAAGTTGCCTACTGCATTGCGCGGTTAATAGATACTTTATACAAATTTTCATCAAAGAAACAGGTGATTTTATTATAACGGTGACAAGCATGTAGTTGCTAGCATCCCATTTAGCTAAACAATCTTCCATTGCAAGTAAAATAGAGCGAGTTAAGAGGAGGGTTTGGGCGAAAAACCTCGAAATTCCAAAGAAGTCCGTTTTTTCAGTAAACAGTAGCTAGAGATCAGACGGGCACGCAGGCGAAGTTTTAGGCAGCCAGTGAAGCCCAAGTGGGTAGGATAGGGGGCTAGGGGCGGGGGGGTCCGTTCATGAAAATTCCTTTTTTTACTTCAATAACATTTTGATCATTGTACCGATCTTCACGAGCCTTGGTTGAGATATGTAGAAATAAAAAAAAATGGGGGTTAGACTCAGGTACTTTTTTCCCATTTTCGCCATAGAAACCGAGTTATTCGAAGAAAACTAAAACAACGTTTTTAATAACTCGTTCTTTATACAGAAAATGGGAAACATTACATGAGTATAACAAACATGTTTTTTCAATTATTATACGTATCTGTACGCAGTTTCATTCGAATCGGAAGAAAAATAGAGAAACAAAATTTGAACTGTTTAGCGAGGATTTTCATGATGAAATTCGAGAATACGACTGAAAAAGGGGTTATTGTTATTGTTCCAATTTGTATGATTCTTGGTACAGATACGTAAATCGAAAAAAAATGTGGAGTAGACTAATATACTTTTTCTCATTTTCACCAAAGAACATAGAAGCGCAGGCGCCCCTAATACTCATTTTTTCGACTTCAAAACCCTACTCCTCCTACAATTTTTAAGCTACAGAGATGATTTTGATATCAAAAGAAACAGAATAAGACCCTCTATACCTTGGCCATTTTATAGCTTGCTTGCCGAATTAGGAGACGAGTGACAGCGCACTTTTTGGAAAAACTTTAAAATTTTTATTTTAGGTTTTTCAAGGCACATGTAAAAATGTATGAGAATAGCAGTGATTTCGCAGGACAAATTAGGTGTTTAGTGCATCGTCTTATGCTTCTAATCAATCGCTTCTACCGTTTTACATAAAAAACATAGGTAATTTACGCTATAAATATCTACAGATATACATACCAGTCAATCAGTGCTCATTGTAATAAGTTGATGTCATTTCCATGGCGGGAGTCCATGGCTCGGAAGTCATTTTCTATGCGGAGTGCGCAGATAATTCAGGTTATGGAATCGCTGCTCTAAACTATAACATACGCACTGAATAGTCATTGAACAGTTTTATCAGTCGCAATTACATGAATTGATACTGTTTATCATATCTGTATATTTTTGTTTGTATGTCTGTACACCCAAAATCTGGAAGGAATTCAGGTATCGTCACAGTCTGTAGCAGACAGTGAGGTAGGGTGGTGTAGATGTGAAAAATGCCAAAATTGCCGATTCAGCGCGTTTGCCAACCTCTTCCCCCATAACGACTGTTGGTACTATTCCACGAGGCGTTGTATGTAGTTGCATTTAACTGCGGCGAGGATTTTATGTTTTCTGTTTGTCTGTCACCAAGATTACTCAAAAAATATGAACGGATTTTTACAAAATTTACATGGGTTGTTAGGCACAGAAACAGATGATTAACTTTTTGGGAAAATCCGTTCATCAGTCTGTTTGTTTGTCTGCCTGTTTTTTCTTAGTACCGCAACTCAAAAAGTTATGGACGGATTTTTTGTGAAATTTACATGAGCTGTTAGGTATATTACGAAGAGCAAATGACCAAATTTTTGTGATGAGCAGTTGATTCGTTTGCTTGTCGCTGTATTCAATTTTATGCTTTTTAACACAATAACTCAAAAAGTTATGGATAGATCGGTATGAAATTTACAGGAATTGCTAGTAATGCCAAAAAACATAAATGATTAAATTTTGAGGATGATCGGTAGGTCCGTTTGTGTATTTGACTTATATTTGTCATAATGTTGGTTAGCAGCATAACTCTAAAAGTTACGAACCTATCTTCTAGAAAATTGTAGAAGCTGTTAATATTATCAAAAGGCACAAATGATTATATTTTGGTGTTGATACAAAGAAAATCATAGTTCCAGAACCAATCTGAATTTTTTTGTTGCCGTTGCCTGCTTGGCGGAGGTATGTGCTCTCAGGGTGCTTCAGTTTACCATTGAATCATCAAATGGTTTTTGCAATTACATTATTTACGAAGCAAAACATAGCCCTCAGTTATGTTTAGCATTTGCACCTTTAGTTTTGGGTTTCTTTTCATATGTTACGGGGTATGTATTTAGATCGAGATATTGATATAATTAAAGAATAAATCAATAAAGATTGTATGAAAAAAAAGTTCCTACTATAAATGATATTATTAATTGCGAATGATCCAGTTGATCTTTCACTTAAAATGGCATATGACAGGAATGTGACTATGAAATAACATAGAAAGAGAAAAACATAATAAGTTAGACATGTCCCCAAGGGGCGAGCTATTCCCCAACCTACCTAACTAAAAGACTTAGCGATTGGGTTTCATACGGCAGCTCGATCAGTAAAACACACGTAAAAATCTCACAATATATTGGAAAAGAGCATGGAAATTTAATACAAAGAGGAAACCACATGAAAGCAAGAATTAAATAGGCTGTTTTGAATACAAATTTGAATTACAATTAATACCGATCATAACTGAACACTTCACAAGTACTCAGGAGATATATCTATGTGTAACTTCGACCGCAAATATTTGAAAGTTTGAGCACCCATAGAAACACAAATTAATCAGTCGAAATATGGAACTAGGTGGCAAAAACGGTGCTCTCAGACGGCGAAGATATAATACAATGCATGTAAACAAACATTCTATCATATCGATGCTGTGTTTACGAGAACTCCGGGAAAAAGACCACGCTAGCTAATCAAGTTATAACCATTCATTTCTCAAGACATTCCAATGACCACCGTCTTCAACTCCAGACGCTCAAAATTATGTTTCAATAGAAACTGTATGTATACCCTCGCGGAAATAAATTAGCAAGTATCGCATATTCAAGTTATGAATGCATTGTAATGTTAACTTATCTTAATCATTATTATCTAAATTTTACACTAAGGGCATTTTCGGATGTTGCATATTTTTTTTTTTTTTTATTCTTCTTAAAGCGCAATAGTAATGAAGCTTCCATTATGTACATACATTTACATATCCCTGAGCTTAAGATATCGCATAATAAACATTTTCTGTCCGTTATTCTGCAATAACTCCTCTTCTATCAATGCAATAATGCTCCAATAACGGTTGGCTAATATCACCGATTACACTTTCACGTC
>LQNS02278080.1:5818852-5832965 GCA_001587735.2 Parhyale hawaiensis
TTTGTTAAACTTTCAGTGGCTACGCAGATGCATTATTCTATAGAGTATTACTCCTTTACCAAATACTTGTAATATAAAATGTGTTTGTGTGTAATAAACCTATCAAACCTATCAAACGTAGTCGTGCCAATCTATACTGTATTTATATATGTACATATTTTTCCGTTTTTTTTTTTTTTTTGTGAATCCATGTTTTCGTAACACATACATAAATTTTGCTTAGCGTCTTGGGATAAAGTGACCAGTATTGTATGGTCAGTTATAGAAAAGCTTAGACTGCTGTTTTTAATTAAAGTTTCTGGTAGTATGATACATTGTTGCAGGTGTTCTTAATAACCTCTTAACACTGCAGGCGCTGTTCACCTCGTGGATGAACCACGACATGAGGCAACCTGTCTCGAGACTGCTGTCGGACGCTCAGTCTGCAATGTCGGCTGTCAAACCCTCAAAAACTACATGTGGGAGATACAAACCCATCGACGATATCCTTCTGAAGCAACTCCGAGCTACGGCTTGACGAGTGATAGTGGATCATATTTTGCGGACAACGGACATTGATCCAACAGAAGAAAAATATCTCTTGTAATGAAATATGTATTATCTTAAATATTGTCTAATCTTTAGAGGTGGAGGAGAAATTAGAAAAGTGGTGAGCTGACAGCTGAACGTGTATTGGTGTCTGGTAAGCCTCAGCGGGACCATGGTGTACACGCAATTTACCTAAATGCGTTTATTGCTGACGCATGTTTCGGGGCAATGTCAAATTCTTGAACCAACATTAACTCAGATGTGCGATTTTTTTATAAAGAAAATAACACATCTCATAAACGTAGCAGATATCTGAAGCAAAATACAATGCATTAAGTTTTGCTTTAGTCCACAGTTATTCCTCTACTGTTCTGCAAAGATTTACTGTAACTACGCTTCTTAAATTAATCCATGTAAATTCGATTTTCTTCTTATCCATGCCCTTTGTAATGTGTATATGCATTACCTATACTCTGTGCCAGTGCGCAACTGCCGCTCTGAATGATTTGTTTCTTAAGCTCAGCTGTCGACGCCATCAAATCCCGCCAATGCAATCAAATGTTTACTTGAGGGGCTTGTAAACAGTGCAAACGCTTGAATATTAATAACTCATACTCTGACTTGAATTAGTAATTCTCATTTTATACAGCACCTTTTTATAGTAACACCCAATTACAGCGGGGTGATTTAGTTCCTGAGCATCCAACTATATCACCTTGAATCCGCTATATAGCTAGTTTACCCAAGTTTCTCCTCTAATTCCAGATTCAAATCTTCCATGAATCGATACCGCTAAGCTCATCACTTTAGGAACTACTGCGAGGGGGGACTCTGTTAGTTGTACATGAACATTTCACAGAATAGCATGGACTTAATTGTCGCATGCTAGATTCAAAATATTTTCTTGGCTATCATTCTGTGACTTTTACCACACGGCATACCTCAACAGAAGATTTAATGGGATTCAACTTCTTTCATCACTTAATAACGCCGGCTATGCAAGAGAGGGAAGATTGAGCTCACGACTTTTGATAACTTCCGTAAATTGTATGGCCCCTAAAGCAATGAACGAGGAAGCGATAGAAATCAACCATCAATGAATAGATTAAATTATCAATGGCATAAAGCGAAGGAAGAAAGCGGCTGATATTGCTAAAAACTTTGTAACTGTAGTTTGCACATTAGGCTTATGAAGAAAAGAGGGACGTCTATAAGGTTGTGTGCAAACAATCTTTCATGGAAGATGGCTACCAGGAGCGTTCAAATACGTAAACTAGTATAGTGCATAAATTTAAGCATTGCCTCAATGAACATCTTCTACAACCATAATAATGGCAAATTGTCCTTCTAGGCCAGACTAGTACAATAAGCTGCAGAGGTGGGTGTTGCGCGTTCACGAACCTTTATTCGTGAATTAGTTAGCACCGGCTAAATCCCCGATGTGGGTTCGGAAGTTCGGATTCGGACCGACGTCAAAAAACATTCGGACTTCCGGGGTTCGGAACATCTTTTTTTCGTGAATCCGAACCTCCGAATCCCGGGAAAATTTCGAAAAAATGAAGACTACCAAACATTGGTTTTCAACTTTTCCGCGGCATACAGAAGCGGCTGGTGACGCCTATGTTTATGTAACAACTAAAGACGCCTATGACTATAAGCATCATGCATTACTTTATCGCTTGTCTCTACTTCTGTTTCAGCATGGGCGTGTTAGTGTGTGTCTCAAATGACCACTGTTCGAAATGTGTTCGCAATGCAAGCCTGTGTGTGTAGTGATGCAAAACAAAGACTAGTTGCACTGCTGCTTGGACTGCCCTTCTTTGAACCTTGAAATAAATAATATATCTTATTGCATTAATCAAATCTAATGTGAAGCCGCGCTGCGCTACCTTTCTAATACGGCACTTTAAAGAATTATTTTCTTTTATTTTCACATCGCTGCCGTAGTGCTATTATTCCTCGTATAGCGCAGCTCGGTATATTCTTTTAATAAATCATTACAATCGAGTTGCATAGGCAGTTAAGTTTCTGAAGCAGCTCAAAGTGAAGCTAACAATTTATTAACAAGTAACTTTTTAGCCAGAATAGCACGGATTGGTGCGGGAAGGACCGCACTGTGGGCTGCGGAGGGGTGCTGGCTTCCCACTGCTCCTGGATCTGCTGTCCACTGCCTTGTGCGCCCGGGGAGCAGGAGCCCGGGGACTCGCTGAACAAAGTTGGCCTAGCTACCTTGCGCTTCATAAGTCAACGCCGATAGATCTGGTCTTATTTTGAATAAGTACTTATTTGTGGGTCGACTGAATTTGCTTGTCCGAGTACCATGCTCACCATGCGCTGTAGACTTTCACTATCGTAATGCTACTATTTCTAAAGCCATGCTGCGGTCTTCTTAAAAACTATTCATTTATGCAATTCCAATACAACACGCTGCGTAATTTCTGACATGGCAGTGTAGGACTGTCACAGTCGCTTTGCTGCTATTTTTAATAACATTGCGTAACATTTTTTGCTTTTTTATTTAGAGGAGGCCGTTCGTTCGTGTATACTGTGGCATTGCGATAGTTCGGGCAGTGGGCGCTGGCGTCGCCTTTCCGGGTTTTGTAGGTCGGTAGAAGACTAATATAGTTTAACGATATTGTGTAGTTTTGATTTTATTTACTGAATATAAACATCCTATAAGTAACGATAGTTAGATATATGGCTTATGCCTCAAGTGAACGAAATTTAAAAATGAATTGAATTGAATTTAAGATTCGTCGGGTACACAAGGTTGGAGGTCGCCACGCATCAGGTTACCTACACGCCTACAAGTAGCTGCAACTTACGTAGCGATCCTCTGTGTTGCGGGACGACTGGCTGCGCAGAACCAGGGTAGAGTCGGTCGGCTTGACGACCTTAAGCGGCCATCATCTTCACATCCATCAGGTCTAGAAGAATGGCCTCTCCAGTTGAATTCGGAAAGATGACCCCAGTAGCCGAGAGCGTCACGCATTAACGGCTGAGTTCAATATAGCCGCTAGAAGGCAGGGGATGGAAAGCAACGCGTCCTCCAGGTCCAAAGACACCACCAGGTAGATGCTGCGCTGCTGAGCTCTAGAACGAGACTGAATTTTCGATGGGCAGGACGCCTGATTATGGGTACAGAAGGGTCTCAGTCTCTTGTAGTGTTTATAGGCCTTGTTACAACCACGAGCGAGTACAAACAAACTGAGGCGCAGCGTCCTGCTATATTTTCTACAAGAAGTGGACCGAATGTCTGTATGTTAACTTTCGTGAATGCGAATGTTTACTCAAAGTTTCATTTCTCAAGTAATATAGCATTATATTCATTTGTTGTATAGTCAGAAAGTTTAAGCCTCTGTTCCCGAGCAGAACGATATCACAGGGGAAAAAGCAAGGGACATATAGCACGTCAATAGAAACGGGGAACCCATGCACGATGGTGTTCCCTCACAGGATCACGTATATGGGAACAGCAAGTCAGGAAAGAAGACGAAGAACAGAACAAAGCATGAGCAAGTGCGAGTATGAAATCGGGAAGGAAGCAAAATGGGCACGAAAGACACACGTCCCGAACGCCTAGCTAATAGCTAAATTAACCTACACGAGCCCCCTGGGGTTGCCGGGCCCCATAACATATGATAGGCGAACCTAAACTAATCCAACCCTAGGGCCCATGGCCGATTTATGCCACCGGAGGGGTGGCATTTTATTTGGATTCTAGAGTCTGGCGTCTGGACTCTGGAATGGACTATTCCAATTCTGAATTAACTATAAGAGTTCAGGCATAGAAAATTGAATAGCCAATTGAAATTCATTAAATTTTCTGTTTCCACGACGCGGGACTATGACCCACTCTCACATGCATCCCCAACCACCGCCCACTGAAAGAGGATGATTTACTAGTAGATTGGCAACATTCACTAGACTGCATGCAAGCCAATATTGCTGTTGTTAGTACATGTATATATTACAAGTATTTAATTTCTATTATTGGCAGGTTGAACTTCAAAATAAAAATTTTTTGGCATCTTCATCTGTCAGGTTAATTCGTTTTTCATCGTATACTAGGCCGACACCACTAAAAAGATGCTCACTCGCAATACTAGTTGGCGGACAAGCAAGATTATACTTTGCTAACTGAGAGATATTAGGATAAATATTTGCGACCATATCTTCTGCCATTTCAGAGGATCTTCATCGGTTGATGTTTAGATATCCGCAGGTTTACAGGCGAATGCTAATATTAACAAATTATGCGAATATTCGCACTTCCGCCACTTCCTTAACTCAATGCCACTTAGATCGACCTCAAGCAATGACCCCATTTACCATTCCATGACGAAGAGCCTGGCACCCTGGCATCTCCGAGTATATGATGGCGATGGAGTGTAGACCATCACCATCGAAAAAACTACGATGTTACGATGGGACATCGCAAAAATCCATCGGCGATAGCGATATAGTCCGATGAAAATCGTATCAAACAATTGGCAATGGACATTTTCTCCATCGGTTATGGTGTTATGAGGAAGAAATGGTCCGATGAAATGACTGAACATGCCATAGGCGATGGCATACGATGGGCATCGTTATCGGTTGTACTTCCAATGCCGATGTAATAATTAAATAAGGCTAAAACTATAGAAAAACAGCCTTACAAATTTGAAACATTTATTTTTTCATTATAATAATAATTCAGTTTGTTGACTCAGTTCCACAGCACAATTGAAACAAAACAACAGATGAGGTACCAAAAAATGTCTTGAATCTCATGGGAATAGTATTAAGCCTCTTTGGTAGCTCTTTAGGAGCTAATTAACTATATTTAAAATATGTCCAGGAAGATACCCCGGTACTAGCTTAGCATATATTGTACAACGCAAGCAGTCCTACAGTTGAGCCTGTTCAGCCAAGTGGCTATAATTTTTCAGAAAAAGAGAGAACGACAGAGAGAGCAGAAAGAGAAATAACGATGTGGCGATGCTGCCACACCAAAACTGAGGTGATGGCACACCGGTAGCGACAAAATTTAATCAGGACTGAGGGGAATGAACACGTTCAAGTTAGCTGGCAAGGACAGCGCAGAAGAAAAGAAACAGTGTGGGCACGCAAAACGGTCGCCTTAAAAGCTTTGCTAAGGGGTTCCGTGGAGTGCTATTATTATAATATGGAATTATTATATTGCATAGTTTCAGCCTCCTTTTCCACACCAACGGTGATCTAACAGAGGGAGAAGCAAGGGACATTTAGTATGACGATAAAAATGGGGCACCCATGCACGAAGGTGTTCCCACGCAGTATCAACGCGCTCGGGAACACAAAGTCAGGAAATAAGAGGAAAAACAGAATAAAACATGAGCAAGTGGGAGTTAGAAAACGGAAGGAAGCAAAGGGGGCACGAAAGTCAGACGTCCCGAAGGCCCAGCTAATGGCTAAGGTAACCTACACACGAACCCCTAGGCCGGGTCGTTGAGCCCCACAACATAGGATGGGCGAGCTTAATTAACCCAACCCCACGACTCCCGCCCAGAACACTACGGCAAACCCAACTAACCCAGCACACAGAGCCGGGAGGAACGGAGAGTAACGCACTATGCAAGACGCTACCCTAAACTCAGAATTTGCAGCAAATAGTTCTTAATAGTTTGCTTAAATTATCGCAGAGAGGAAATTTCCCT
Source organism: Parhyale hawaiensis (assembly GCA_001587735.2). Taxonomy (NCBI): domain Eukaryota; kingdom Metazoa; phylum Arthropoda; class Malacostraca; order Amphipoda; family Hyalidae; genus Parhyale; species Parhyale hawaiensis. The sequence goes on from LQNS02278080.1 coordinate 5,825,062, forward strand.
AGTAATAGCGGGTAACTCGTTCCATATTCCAATGGCTTGATACAGAAACTAAGCTGACTGACGGTCGTGCGGCGAAAAAAATAAAAAAAAAAACCTTTGTCAATTGACCCTGTGATATCATACGCGTCGAATAGTTGTGCGTAGTCAGAGACTCTTCAGCCTTATTGAAAAATTTACAGAGAGAAAAATATTTATAGACATTGTCGAAACTCAGTAACAGTAACTCAGTAACAATAAAACAAAGAGGAGGTTACGAAGTTTATCTTAATACATTTCCCAGTTCTAACAATGTCAATTAACAACCGGGGACTTTCATTTCGCACCTTTTATCAGCTAAGAATAGTATTACTGGTTTGAAATCGCACACAGGCCGAGGTTATAAGAGATGCTGGTTTTATTCGATGATTGTGGTCTGAGATGATTGCTATTTTTAAAAATGTGTTAATGCGATGGTCCATCGCCGATTGTGACGCTCTATGACGGCCATCGCCGACGGTTATTTCATCGTAGGTCATCTCCGATGAAAATTTGCGATTTTTGGTTCCGGTGCCGACGAAGCGATGGCATTGCTATCGGCATCGTAAGAACGATGGCGATGGCCATCGTACTATCGATTTTGCCATCGAAACATAATCGGAGATGCCAACTTCTGCCATGACATTTTGCTTTCTTCCCATCATTCTAGACCCTATAGCCCTATCAGGAACACGTCTGTGAATGAAGACTGTTGCCTCCGGCGTGCTACCATATAACCTAAACTGCTAGGGGTTTCAAAATTCTGCTATTATACGTGCTTGTGGATGTCATACATCTTATTAGCAACAGGGGACTAATTCCTTGTCCTGGGAGCTGCTATGTAAACGTAAACATGCAAATTTGCGTATGGACCGCACATACCGATATATTTAAACATGCTTCTTGGCTGACGCCTCCTCACCAGCCCCCCTTGGCGAGGAACCGCACTTTAAAGGTGCTAATTAGCTCAGCGCTTCCAGCTTCCAGGTAACCGTAAATCAGCGCGACGAAAGTCGACATGATCTTGCTAACTGCGCACATGGCTGTATGTTAATGTCAATAAATATAACACCCTAATTTGTGGCTATTAGAAGACGAGAACATTTAAGAGTCCAGCTCAGCAATTTTCCCCATTGGAAAGTCTTAACATTTTCTCCGCATGCTTTCGGTGCCTTGGACTCGTTCGATTCTTTCAAAATTTTCACACATGAAAGTTCTGTAATTTATCGATGGAATAAACTCGCACGATGGTAAATTAAGAAGCCGTTTTTTTACAAGCACTAAAAAATCATTTTATAACCCAGTTTTGCGATTTTTCCCGCTCTAACAGAGTATGTTTGGCTTGTACGAACTGTATGAGACTTTGCTATGTCACAGTTAAACGTCTGTTGTATGGAGGTAAGCTAGCATAACCTTAAATTGTGTTGGTTTTCTTTATGAAATACGCAAGGATGGGCGCTGCGCCCATCATCCGAATTCTTCAATGTGCCCTGGAATCTTCTTTTTTTTCTGTCCGTCTCTGCTATAAGTGTTATAAATGTGCTGCATACTTATTACGTTAATAACTTTATCTGCGACAGTGGTACTGTCTCACTGACACAGATTTCATGCTCTCTACTCATCTGCTATTGTCTTTTGAATAGAATGGAGGGAAAATTATCATGTCATGTTGAACAGTACACAGGTAAAGGTGGTAAATATGGACAAATTTAACATTTTTATTTTCTAAAGAAACTTGCACCAATTCTAGGTCGGTTAGAATCGTAATTGCCTGGGCCGAGGAGGTAATGTTTTCGTCGAGTTTGTGTGTTTGTCTTTTTGTTTTTCTGTCAAGGACAATAAGGACAAGTACGCGACACAAACTGAATGATATACTTGTTTGTGACTTGGACGCCTGACGACATTCATGTTGACGTCAACAAATAAAGCGATAATTGTTTGCACACAGTAATGAAACGAAAATTAGAGAACATTAATCATGAATTTCTTTCACTTCGAGTGATGAATGAATGCTAGCAAACTAAATTTTTCAAACACTGCCACACATACGTATAGCTAAGATAAATATATACTTTATGTATACACGTCTGTGAAGAAAGTGTTTAGACGGCACAAAAATATTTTGTTTTTAGCTCATTGGTAAAACACATATGTAAATTAAATTTATGGTTAAGATAGTCTTAGCAAATACAATAGTACTCTTCATAGATTTAGTATTAATATAGCAGGTCACGAAATAAGTGATGAAAAAGTATTAGACTCTTGGGGAAAGAATATAATTATTATAATGTTTTGCTGCTCATCCTTCAGCAGCAATCAGTACTTCTATACAATTTCTGTACGCTTGCATAAGGCATCCGCTTATACAAAATTTTACGGCGATGTGATCAGATTCTTCACTGGGGAAAATCTTCAGTTCTCCCAGTTTCAAAGTTAATCTTGCATGAATCTGTTTATCAGATGTTGCCACAAATTTTCGATTCAGTTCAGGTCCGTCGACTGACTTGATTACTCCAACAATTGAATACCCATAGCTACCTTTTAATGATTTCCAAGATATTAAGCTTTGCGTTTCGGATTACCGTCTTTTTGAAACTGCCATTCATTAACTAATCCCATATTCTATATATACAACTGCTGCGAATTATCTTCCTAAGTCCATCGGTACCTATTGCACTTCTTCCATCAATTATTTTCGGTGTTCTTGTTCCATCAAAAGAAAAATCGTTCGCAGATATCAAGTTTCTTTCCCCAGGTAAGAATGCTCTTTTTTAAGTCAGATGCAGTAGCGTCTGTTCACCTAATGTGAGTTTTTCATTACGGTCAAAAATTGCAGTTGTGGTCTCATACGATAAAAAAAAAATCGTTTAAAGAAGCCGTCCTTCGTATTTCTAGGTGTTTTAGCGAATTTCACTTTTGATTTTAGGTACTCGGTATTGTAGGAATGAAACACTAAATGTGATAAGAAAAAAAGTGTGAAGATTTAGTTTTCTATACAATAATAGCAGCAGATATTCAATTTTGGTGGAACCAATTACCATTTCAGCTTAACTTAGTAAATTTATAGTCTCAGGTTGTAATCAAGTAAATTTAATTGACATTTCATTGAATACTTTGTCATATATAGTTGAGTCTGTATACATGCTAGTCAATCAAAAACATCGCAATAATGAACTCTAGCAAAATCAACTGCATTACTTTCCTCTCCAGCCAAATGAGGCTCCGACACTGTGCGTGTCTAAAGGGGCGAAGTTATTCGCAAACGGTTATAAGGTAGAACTTTTCTTACCAAAACTTAAGCATCTCTAAAAACGGACAAAATAATTCTGTTTATATGTTTAAGAAACTTTACTATCTCCTGATATTCGATGTATGTTATAATTTTGTAAGTCAGTTATTTCCCAAATTAGCATAGATTATTTGTACAATCGTCGAATCTCTGAATGAAATATTCGAGCGAGAAATATTCCGAAGTTTCCAAAGATTCAGTGAAATGAATGACTTCACACCTTCCGTAACATGTATAACTAGAACACTCTGAGAGCGCATACCTCCGCCAAGTGAGGCAACAGTGACTCTGAAACCATAATTTTCTTTGTATAAACTCCAAAATCTAATCATTTGTGCCTTTTAATAGTAATAATAGCTTGTGCAATTTTCTTGAAGATCCGTTTCTAACTTTTTGAGTTATACTGTTAACAAAGCATTACTGTTTGTACTCAGTTTGTATGTTTGCTTGTTTGGCTAGACGTGGTTTTAAATTAGTAAATACAGAAAATTGTAATGACTGTTGAGGATATTTAAAGTATTTCTAGGTAAGATTACTTTTTGGTTATTGTGCTAACAAGCATAAAATTAAAAACAGTGACAAACGAACGAACTGACGGATCATTACCAGAATTTAGTCATTCACTCTTTGTTATATACCCAACAATTCACGTTAATTTCATCAAAATCCATTAATAACTTTTTGAGTTATGACATTGAGAAAAATGACAAACAAACGGATGGACATATCTTCACCAAAAGTTAATCATCTATTTCTCCTAACATACCTAACAATCCCTGTAAACTTCATCCAAATCGGTTCATAACTTTTCGAGTTATCTTGGTGACAAACAGACAAAGAGACAGACAAACACGACGAAAACAGAACCTCGTTGGCGGAGGTAAATATCGGCAAAAAATTTTCCACAAAAACACCGTTTTACCAGTCTGTTTTTTCTCATTTGCATATTTTCCATCTTTCGATAATAAACAGTCATGGAGCCCAATCATCTGTGCCGCCGAAAAAAAGCGAAAGCATAGTAGCTCTGGTACTGCAAACAGGTAATTTAGGCAACTGCAAAGCTAGCTTCCATCTTGAAAATCTCATATACGAACGCATCTTTGCTCCTGAGCATCAAAACAATATAATAAACACCGTTGTGTTTTGTATTTTTATATTTTATATGCTTGATACGAAGTGCGTGAAAACGGGACAGGTTGCAATTTTTGTAATTATGTCGCGCATTGATGGAGATGAAAGAGCGAAAATTAGCCCACGTTACAGAAGATTGCCAAAGTTCAACTTCTTATTCTTTTAATTGAATGCACTTCTTACTCAGCCAACGTTGAAATACCTAACAGTGAGGATAGTTTTACAGCTTCAGAAGCATATTACTAACGAAAATATGATTAAAGAAGAAGGGCTATCACAAATTCTTTGCCGTCATTTTTGACAGCGTAGGTAGTCTAGCATTTCTTGTTGAATGTTCACCCCAATGTAACTATCTATTGAATTTAACAAATCGTGATGTAGATTACATTTTCAACATTTACCTCAAGCTCAAACCTGTTATATCATAAAAAAGTACTCCAAATAACATCTAAAACTTAACGAGGTTTACCAACCTTGCTACGTTCCGATTTAAACACCAACAGGTTTGAATATTATCCGTGTATTCAACAGAGGAGTTTTGAGAAAACTGCGAATGAAAATAAAAGAAAACTTCATCACCGAATAATTATTTAATTTTCAAAGCAGACGAGTAGAAGGCTCTAAAGAAATTAAATAAAGTTCTGAACATGTTTTAACTAATTACCAGCGTTACAATGTTTTGCTAGACTTTCATTAATGGACAAAACAGAATATTTTTATGTATTAGGCCAATTTATTTTAATACATAAAATACGACAGTGTACATGAAAATCGAAACTATGGCTCATTTTACTGCCGCACGACATACACTACCTAATGCGAGGGCCAAACTATGCATGCATGAACAACTTGGTACTAGTATGAGCGCTGGCCTGTCGTTCTGATACATATTCGAACATTCAATCGGTCCTTAAGAATGGGAAAAGTTCCTCAGGATTGGAAACTAGCTAATGTGTTCCCGATACATAAGCAGGGGGGTAAGAAAAGCCCCAACAACTATCGACAACAACTATCGTCAGTAAAACTATCGAACGCCTATTGAAAACGCGCACCACTGATCACCTGAGGATGCATCAGCTTATATCCGACTCCATTTCTGAAATGGAAAAAGCTGCTTAACAAACCCACTGGCCTTTTTCTCAAAAGTTATTAAACATATTAAAGATGAAGAAAATGTGTGTAGACCTGGTGTATCTAGACTTCCAAAAGGCTTTCGGCAAAGTCCCCCATCAACGGCTAATGAAAAAATTGGATGCCCATGGCATCCAGGGAGACTGTTTACGATGGATCAGGGCATGGCTTACGGGTGGGCAGCAGCGAGTGAAGCTTGAAGAAGAGACGAGCAACTGGACGCAGGCATCGTCAGGGATTTCACAATTTACATCATCCATTTCGATCTTAACATCCGTAATAAAATCAGTAAATTTGCGGATGCTACTAAACTATGTCATCCTGCCACTGAAAGAATCGAGCTCCAACATGACCTTGACCACTTCATGAATGGAACACAACGTGGCAGATGAGCTTTAACCCTATTCGTTACCAATCTTTTTCAGCCACTTAAGCGTCAAGACGGTACAAATTTGTACCACCCACTAAAAATGCTTATAACTTTATCAGCATCAGATTTTTTCTTCATAGTCTCAAAAAACATTTATTCGACTATTCTTTCGCCTATTTAATTTTAAAAAATAATGCCTCAGAGTAGATTTAAAGCCAATTAAATTCGAATACAAGAAAATATCTCTGGACAGTACAGAGTGAATATTCCGGCAGCACATCTGCCGCAATTGTCATACCTTCACAAGCTGAACGTGCAGTCACCTCTATTTTTCATTTCTAGCCTTGTTGCTGTCTTTTAGTGATAATTTCGGAAGTTTTTTGTATAAAAAGAAAATCTATACGGAAGTTTTATCATCTAATTTTCTGAAATATTTATATTCATCAATAATTTTGGCTGTAATGTGCGGGTATATTAGGATTTTATTGATAGTCATCTTCAATTGAGAAAAGTCACGGAATTTTGGGCGCTGAATATCACTGGGAGCAGAACTGGGAACGAAAAACGGTAGGGTGGTACAATTATGTACCGTCTAGTAGCAGATACGGTTAATGTCGATAAATGCCCAGTAATGCACATAGGGCTGGTCAACCCTTCAACCCCATTGAAAATGAACGCGACTGTATTGGCCTCTGGCACCCAATAACGTGACTTAGGAATCACTATTACAAACAAACTACAACACAGTCAGCAAGTTGACACGAGTGTGGAAAAAGCAAACACAGTACTGGGATTCATCACCAAAAATTTTGAATACAAATCTAAGGACATCATCGTTTTCTTGTACAGGGCATTAGTGCGGCCACACTTACAATTTGCTGTTCAATTTTGGTCGCCACATCTGTGTAAAGATATCGATAACACAGAAAGAGTCCAACGCAGTGCAACGAAATTGATACCTCAGTTGTCGCCTAAAGGAACTGGGTCTGATCTCTCTCGAGCATAGATGACTCAGGGGGCAACTAATAGAAACATTCAAGTATTTGAATGGCTTCAACTAGATACCTGCAACAGGAGTCTTTGAAAGAGACCTCAATGATCACTTGCGAAACAACGGTCAAAAACTGAAGCATGAAACTCTATGAACGACCTTAAGTCAGCAGTTCTTTCCGTATTTTATAGTCAGCATTTGGAATAGACTCTCTTCCAACGTTGTTAGTCCGGAGTCAGTCAACGCGTTTAAAGATCGTCTTGACAAGCTTTGGGAGTGACATCCTCCACAGCTGAGAGCTCCTCCTACAAGAGTCGCAAACTCTTAACGACCAACGCTTCCTAGGCCTCCTTAATCTGTCCTCTTCTCTCTCCCGCTCCACTACACAGTTTGACATCACTAAACTCCGCGTATCAGCAGCTCTTAATCGTGCTTGCGTGCATTCATGGTCGTTTCTTTGACTGGGATTCTTCCCATTTTTTTCTCTTTTCTCCAGTCCTATATATCCTACTAACATGATGGCAATAGCTCATAGAGGGCCGGGGCGTAAGTTCCTGTGTTTCTTTGGGAATGGGCCTGTTGGTCCGTCTACTGCCGCCTATCCAATCTAATCTAATTTAATATTTAAAGCCAGTAGCATGAGCACAGTGAGAGCTGCACATCTCCACATCAAATTATACTTGCGAATGTATAGTGTAGCCACGGCATAAAAAAACGCTGGAAAGAGGAGCGACAAAAGGAAGGCTGTGTAACTAATGAAGGGTGACGGCACTGATGAGGTTTCCAACTCAAGTAAGCGACGCAGCTGTTATGAAAGTTAACTGACTTAATTTGACTACGGTCAAAGAAAACGAAGCTCAGGCGCTTATCCGAAAACGTGGAATCGCTCAGTTGCCCTCGTAAGGGTTAAGAGAACAATCGAGCTATTTAGCCTTAAATGAAAATTGCATCTGTATAGGAACTTCTTCCGTAGTGGC
>LQNS02278080.1:5878283-5898574 GCA_001587735.2 Parhyale hawaiensis
AGCAGTTACAACGAAATGCAAGTTGACGCCTAAGCCGGCCGCTTGGTCTCATGTTGATCTTATAAGTGGTGAAATTTGATAAAGATCACTTCCGTTAAGCGATTGAGTGCTGTTTAGTGCCAAATGTGTTGAAGAGAGCAATGGGCGAAAATTCGCTGGCGTTCTCTCTTAAGATACTGCCTGAACTTAGCTGCAATTCGCACTGCCATTGGTCACCAGTCCATTTTAGTCCAGTCACTCAGCAACGCCAGCTTGGCCTCTACGCCGCTCTAAAATCTAGAGTGAGAAGTAACCCTTGCGCCATAACAGTCATCTCCAGCTTTCGGCAACAGATGAACACTACTGTATATTCAACAACTACCTGGAGATGGCTAAGAGAAATGTTCGAAAGGTGTCCCAGCACTTCGACTCAATGCCTCAGCTTCACACAAATCTTCCAACTCGCCGGAATACTAAGCCGTCGTCGCCGAAATTCGTGAACTCGAAAGAAGAAATGAAACCATCAATAAGACCATCACCCGCGGTAGGGGCAAATTCAATTAAGTCGTTTTTGATGAACGAGGCTAGGGCACAGCCCCATTCCTTCCCAGAGATTAGCTCTGCAATAATAACATGGGAAAAAAATAGAACGCCACGTTCTCCAGACGATCTGCCGAGGTGGATGCATTCGCCGAGGTGGAAAAAATTCAATGCCGTCATTTTTTATGGCCAGCTAGGTCTAGGTTTTGGCATGGGTCACATCTATGTAACCCACCAAACTTTCTGCAAAAACTTATGAACATTGCTCAACTCCTTCGACCACTTAATGGTTGGACAGACATACAAATACATATATATATACATACTTAAATCTTCTACAGAAACATTATCACCTCTCTCACTTCGTTCGCCGGTGATAATAAATACTTCATCTTTTTAACCCAACGCTTGCATATATATGCACAGTATACGATAAGCTTCAATTACCTTAGGACAATTTTTTTTTAATTTTCGTTGCCCAGTGTTATGCAAATTAAACGCTCATTTTTTCATGTCGATGCAGAAACTTATTATCTGTATACAGTAATTGACAAAAGAATGGCTCCATTAAATTTACAATATTGTTGAAGCTACGTATTGCGTGATAATATATGCATTACGCTGTTGGGTTAGGTATTAAACCCAAATTATAAAACTGACTTAGTTTTTACTAATAACATTAATACAAGCCAAATTGTGAAATTGCTGTTTGATAAAAAATAATTTTTCCTATTAAGATAAACTCCGCTGACTTTTCACTCTTCTCTTCCTTAAATGACGTACTTCATTAATTTGAAACTTTAGAGTCTGACTTTGAGTATTAAACTCATTGGCATTCGCTTCTCTTGCATCTACACTGTGAGAGAGTTTGGAATAACAAAAATATCAGACACTGTGCCATGTTATGCTGTTCACACGGACGCCTGAACANAGAGTCTGACTTTGAGTATTAAACTCATTGGCATTCGCTTCTCTTGCATCTACACTGTGAGAGAGTTTGGAATAACAAAAATATCAGACACTGTGCCATGTTATGCTGTTCACACGGACGCCTGAACAGGTTCTGACGGAGTCAATGCCACAGAGTATCGGTAATGTTTAAAGTGTAATGATTAAAAGAAAATATTTCCAGAATAAATGAAGCAAGTCAATGCTTAAATTACGGCTGAACTGTAGATTATTTTGCCATAAAAGGAGCTGACGTATTAAATATATTTATTTATTCGTAATGCGTTGCATGAAGCTATTGTTTTTCACTAAAAAATGACGTACAGTAACTACGCGCCAATCTTAAAGATAGTGCAAAACGTTGACAATGCGCTGTACATCAGTTTAAAAGCTTCTGCAGGCCTTTGTAATTTTCTGCCTTACGTCGAAGAATTTTAGAATCATTGTTGTATAATTTTTCGCCACTTTTGGAGGTTTACGTAGTTCTTTCCTCTAGTTCGCAGACGCTCTTGGCCATACCCAAATTCTACGACCACTCATCAAGCTTTAGCTCGGAGCTGTTTCAAAAGGATGTCGTCGAGAGGTTTGTATCCCCTGCACATTGTGTTGGCAGGCCTGGCAGCGGCCATTGCAGACTGAGAGTCAGCGAGCAGCTTCGACACGGGCTGACCCATGTCGTGGTGTAGCCACGTCTGGTACAGCGCCTGTGTTGTCGAAAGAACGATAAGAGCGCAATTATTTGAGTATACCAACAATTGTTCAATTTTGTAAGCACGCATCATTCATTATATACAGTGAACTGCATTTGTGTCGGTTTTTCTAAATTTTACGAACAGCATACTTTACTAGAAGACGCTAAGCAAAACCCACGCTATAAAGTAAAACTTGCACCTGAAGGTGTAAATGCTTCTAAATAACCTTATGCATCTCACAGCTATGCATAACTTGTTTCATAAAGTAAGCAGTAACAAAACCATTCTATAACGAGGCAACTCCTAAGCACCCAGGAGAAACGTATAGAAAAATAAATAAATCAATGACTATTCAGTGCACATGTTTTTAATAATATTGAAGGATAACGGTTGCTAAGCCCGTAACGTATTCTAACCCGGGGAATTTCGGGAGGCTATTAAAAAAGCAGTGAGTTACACACTTCTTGTTCTATGCTACGTCTGACCGTGGAAATTTAACAAGACGCACTATGCATGTTACGCTTTCAACTCAAGAATGTAAAAATAAATTATAACAGTTCGATAAGCCATGGCAAACGGTACATAAAGCTTCTGGTTAACAGCAGGGCCATTGGGAGCCTAGTGAGTACTTTTTGTACTAATCTTTGTTCTGCCGTACTTAACCCCTTCACTACGGTGACGCTACTGTTGTCGTCATGACGACCGCACCGCCGCTCTACGAAGACGATACTCCTATCGTCACGGTTTATTTATTTATTACCTGCATATTCTCTATGCCGGAGCACACTGCTATACTCATTGATAGAGCGCAAATATAATAAGAATACTTAATGCCGGATAGCGCATCGTATGGCGAAATCGCGTGGTCGTGCGGAAGGGGTTAATTATATTCTACCTAGTTCTTTAAAATATTCATCTACAGTATATATTGTAATAAAGTTAAATAAATGCTATTCAGTAAATCCGGGCATCTTGAATTACGATACAAAGATATTAAAAAACTTATAAAAGAACATACAGTTTCAGAGTGATACAAAAACTAGAACCAATGTAGGTACGCCGGGACCTAACAGACCGCAACCCGCCTCAGTGGACTAGACTATCGTACGTCTTGATCTAACAGCCCGCGACCCGGCTCAGTGGACTAGACTATCGTACGTCTGGATCTAACAGCCCGCGACCCGCCTCAGTGGACTACACTATCGTACGTCTGGACCTAACAGCCCACGACCCACCTCAGTGGACTAGACTATCGTACATCTGGACCTAACGGCCCACGACTCCCTCAGTGGACTAAACTATCGTACGTCTGGACCTAACAGCCCGCCACCCGCCTCAGTGGACTAGACTATCGTACATCTGGACCTAACGGCCCACGACCCCCTCAGTGGACTAGACTATCGTACGTCTGGACCTAACAGCCCGCGACCCGCCTCAGTGGACTAGACTATCGTACGTCTGGACCTAACAGCCCACGACGCACCTCAGAGGACTAGACTATCGTACGCCTGGACCTAACAGCCCATGACCCACCTCAGTGGCTATCGTACATCTGGACCTAACGGCCTACGACCCCCTCAGTGGACTAGACTATCGTACGTTTGGACCTAACAGCCCAGGAACCCCCTCAATGGACTGGACTGCCCACGAACGCCCTTAGTGGACTGGACTATCGTAAGTCTGGAGTTAATAACCCGCGACCCACCTTAGTGGACTGGCTGCGACAATATATTAAACCGCCTGCCTGCCCTCGTGTGATCTTCCAGCATAAGCCAGGAAGGTGGGGAAATGCAGGAGCAGCATTATTGTTTTCGATTGATGGACTTGAGTTAACGGAAATGGAGTGTCAAGGTAATTGATTTTAACTTCAACTAAAAACTCATATCGTTAACGGAAACATTAACTTCCTAACTGAACGGTTTAATTCTCAGCTAATAGTACGCGTAAAATATTTGAGAAGTCATCACCTTGAGTTTGCCCCAACGAAAACCTGAAATTTCCGTCAGGGAAACAACGTCCATTCATTTACTCACCACTTGACAGGGCTGGTGCAAAATCGTGGTTTTCAACCTCACATCAGTTCAATAAGTAGTTATTAGGACACTGCCTTAGTAGTGCCGGTATGAAGGCTAAAATGAATCACAGGGACTACAGTTCGGAACGAGCTACTCTAGTATATACGTACAGTAGAGTAAGCCTTAAATGAAGAGGTCAGACTGTTCGACAACAAGTAGCTTTCCTTAATGTAAAAAGCGCAGATCTTCTCTTATCGCCGAGACTCGCCTTCATTTTGGGCTCTGTACTGAGCGCATTGGTGACGCCGTGGAGAAGTTGAGCGCCTTCAGACAGAGAAGCAGGACACTTTGGGCTGCGGCAGAAACCTGGGCGAAAGTTCCACTCACACCCCAGCTCGTAGAAATATTGCGGATGCTGCTCGNNACTGAGCGCATTGGTGACGCCGTGGAGAAGTTGAGCGCCTTCAGACAGAGAAGCAGGACACTTTGGGCTGCGGCAGAAACCTGGGCGAAAGTTCCACTCACACCCCAGCTCGTAGAAATATTGCGGATGCTGCTCGGGAAACAATGAATTGAAAGATGTGCATGAGCAGCGGCAAAAATAAGTTCAACGAATAAATTGGCAGGTTTCTTAAGATGATTATTGCATTTGGTAAACTAGAACGCTTCGAGGGCGTAAGACCATCACCCGCGTTAGGGGGCAAATTCAACGAAGTCATTTTCGATGAACGTGACGAGATCACAGCCGCATTCGTTCCATGGATTAGCTCTTCAATAATAACATTGGAAAAAATAGAACGCCCCATTCTTCAGACGATCTGTTGCGCTGGAGGCAAATTCGCCGCGGTGGAGGAAAATTCAACGCCGTCATTTTTTATGGTCAGCTAGGTTTGATTTCTTGGTATGGGTCACATCTAGGTCAAACTCCCTACAAAAAATGATGAAGATTGCTCAACTCCTTCAACCACTTATTATGTGGATAGACATATATATAAATATACTTAAATCATCAACGAAAACATTATCACTCACTTCGTTCTCGGGTGACAATAATGCACCAAGTAAATCACACTATAGTAGGTAATTTGTTCTTCAAGAACCATTTGAAACTTGAGAGCCTCAACTAATATATTTGGGTTGCATCATGTGCAGGTATCTAACTATAAATCCTACAAGCATTTACTAGAAGCGGCAGAACGGCTCGAGAGCTGCGCTTCCAGCCTGGAGAAGTGCTTCCTTGTCATGAGTGTGTGATGCCCGGGACGCAATTTTTTTTCCTGAACCTTTCAACAAGTACAGTCTCAAGGCAGCCAATGGCGTGGCAGGTCACAGGCCACAGTAGGAGGGGCGAAGGGTGACGGTCAGTGATGGTAATGACCAGTGTCTACATACAATGTGTGTGTGTGTTACAACGACAAGCCGATCCCAGCGTACTGCTTCGGCAATAAGTGAGATGAATCAACCGTTTCAGAAAAGGGTTAATTTAAGTCCGATATGTTTAGGTTAGATAGTGTAGGTTATGCCATGGTAATTAGGACTCAGCAAGGATTGCGTTAGCCTAGGTAAGATTAGGCTGAGTCATGTCCAGTTAGAGAATACAGAAATGCGAACATAACCTACAGCATGTAATATAGCAGAAATAAACGTTAACTTTTATAATTATACACGCAATGTCACGCATCTCTTCAACATTACTCCCCATTGAACTAATAGAACCTGGCCTACTCTAACGTAACTTAAAATAAACTTATCCATTTATGAGTGATTCAGTTCACTTATTGGTTAGATATTGCTTGCAATGCTAGGTGACATTTACTCCCTGTAACATGTGCATAAAATACACAGAGACTCAATATAAACTGATAACACACGAGCAATTTTAGCATGCTGCTAGAATCGAAACGAAGTTCAAGTACATCACACACCTTAATGGATGTCTATTATTTATGAGAATAAACTTCACGGCACGTAAATAGTGAATTTACATAGTTTTTCAGAGTACGCATCCGAGTGCAACACCATCACTGACCATCACCCATCGCCCCTCCCACTGTGTCCTGTGACCTGCCACGCCATTGGCTGCCTTGAGACTGTACTTGCTGAAAGGTTCAGGAAAAAAAATTCGCGCCCGGACTGCAAGGTTCGCATTCATGGTATTCCAAGTCCACTGCGAAGCCAATGACTCAAATTATAGTGGCGCTCGATGTGAGGCCAGAGTTTTCATATTCTTTCAGTCATTTGCCGCCATGGCCAAGGCAGTTTGTCGTTGACTGCAACCATTAACGCCTCTGAGGCCTTCAAATTCCATTTATTATCTGCAGCCCTAACTGGCAGTGTTGACCAATATTTGGATTGTGTGGACAAGGTGACGTTACCTTTATCTTCACACAGTAGAACCTCGCTATAACTGAAACCCCAGGAATTTGCCTGTCGTTATATCCGGGGTTACACAATATCCGGAATTTTATATAGAACAGGATAACCCTTTCATAACGGAAGGCGTCAGTACGTATAACGGAAATTTCCGGGAAGATGCCCGCTCCACTGTCCGTCCTTTTTATAATTTTTACCGTTTGCTCTAAGGAACGCGACTTCCTAACCCTCTTCTCTGTCTTATCAGCACTTTTCGCAATCGGCGCCATCTTAATTATGTACTGAACATGAACATATGGCAAAAAAATTCTCTGCACTTGTCACGAATATGTAATACATAACGGAACTACCCGATTATAGCGGATGGCATCATTTGCTATGTCAGGAAATTCCGGAAGCCCGGTTATAATGAAAGTGAATAATGTTAGAATGGAACTTTTACATTCTTCCCTTATAATGGGTTTCGGTTATAACGAGTTCCGTTATAGCCATGTATTGTGCTGTATTGGTGAACATTGAATCGAATAGGATAGGTCAGAGGATAGTAGCAGTAATTTTTTCCTTTGAAGCGGTATCGGCAAAGCAGTAACGGCTTCCCAAGGTTATAGGGCAAAGTAGTAATTTTTCATAAAATCTACCAGCTTATCGGTAAAGCGGTAACTCTAATCAAATAATAAGCATTTATAAAGTGGTATTGCTATTTTGAAGAGGTAAAGCTCAAAATTGGCTTACAAATCCCCAAATTAACTTGAATTACCTTAGAAATTTCCTGATTAATATAACTTCTATGAGTTTTAAAAATCTTCTGATATGCTTAAATAAGATAAAAAATGGTTCATTTTAGTACAAAATCTTTTATTTCAACTAAAATATAGCAACATTTTTATTTATATTACACAAACAGTCCACCACGTAAATTGGCATATTTAAATAAATAAATTGCTCAGTACAAATTTCAGACTATTCAGTTAAATCACGATAAGATGTTGTTGTAGTTTTCTAATTAAGATGATTGTGTTGGTAAATGTTACACAAAATAAAATTATGGTACGGTATGCTTATTAAGATTAATGATAGATAACATTGTGGACCACTTAATCAGTAATCTCACTAATCTGTGATATTATTAAAATAATGTCAATACATCCTCCTATTTAATCATTTATCATATCTTATCCAGATTAACTGATTAAAACTTTCCACAATAATCTTTTTAACATTTTACCGGTACCGCTTCAAAAACTGTCTATGTTCCGGTATCAGTAAAACGGTAACTTACTGCCGGAATTCGGTAACGGTAAAGCGGTAACAATTTCGGGTGAAACGGTATATTACCACCTCATCAACGGAGGTACCCACCTTTGGAAAAGGCAAACTTTCTGGCTGGTTTCACGGTGATGGCAAAGTTATAACTAAGTAACGCCCCACAAAAGTTTGAAAAAACCTACCTACGGAATTTTAGTTCCACTGATAAAAACTTAGTACCAAAAGTGAATCTAGGGCTATTTTAAGATGTAAGAGAAAACAATGCCTTAAATGCGGCTGTTGCATCAGTGGAATTGAGTTAATTAATGGAGCAGTAATCCATCTAATGCAAAAGGATAAGTTCGAATGGGTTGTCAAAGTCGATCTAAGCCAAGTCATTTTGACTTAACTTGTCCGGAAATGCAAAGGGGACTTTAGCTTCATCAGTTTTCAATCGTGTTGCACTTTCAATCGTGTGGCTGAAATCGCCAGTTTACTTAGTAAGACTACTTCATGGAAGTCACGTATCAAAGTCCTAATTTTGCTGCCAAATCGAACACGCGCTATACTATGACACAGTCAGCAATGACGAAACAATTAAATAAGGCTAAACGGCCTGATGGTCTGAGCAGAGAATTATTCGAGATTTATAATAATATTTTCTTTGCTCAGGTAAGAACAATCAACAATAACTAAGTACGATGAACCTTACTAAGTAGTTATTGTCCTTCACATGATATCGGTACAGCACTGATATTTCTATAGTGTCAACTTCATTCCGGCCAGAGAGCGGAATGCACCGCAGATTGCAAAATTAAGAACCCTGTCATACAGGACCATTGAAACCACGAGAAAGAACAGAAAAATGCCTAATAGTAGAACTTGCAAGCAATAAAAAAAATGCATTAGGCACGGCCAGAAGTTCGCCTAATCAGTGAGAGGCTATTGAAGTTGAACATCTCAATGGCAAAGCATGACATAGCAGAGAACCTAGGTATAATTCTATGCTTATCCATACACTTCATACTTTGTTCCTCAGAAAAATGACAATTTTTAGATAGTATAATCTCATTGTAATTAAGATATTACGTACATTATCGAATAGGAAATTCAAGGCAGCTTGATCTTCATTGATGAAATCGTAGCTGTTGAAGACCGAAAGGATGCTCTCCTCCCACCCACCGGGGTAACTTCTCATCCTCGTGAGGTTGTAGAGAAATACGCCAGCGTTGAAACCGATATGCTTGTAGAGGGTTCTCTGTAAGTATCCTAAAAGTCAATACCGTCGATGACGTATGCTCTAGCTTCGTCTTATAACACTGATTCAGTTGCATTTGGTCTTATGAGCTATGATTTGTTTTTTTTTTTTGCAGAAGCGCTCTATAGATCCGAAGCAATAGGCTAACTAACGTATCGTAATTAAAAAAAAAAAACTGATAAAACAGAGAAATTTATCAAGTTCTCGTTTGATATCGCGCAAAGCTCCGACCGAGATAATTGTAGTTGAATATACATATTATAGACCACACCATACATTGACTGGACACAGGCCCCTATATATATATAAGGCAGATTTCGGTGCAGCAATTGAGCCTGACTACACGGTGCCGTAAACGCATTTTTATATGTTCTCCCATTACCTTTTCTTACTTTGTTTAGGCTATCTGACTTAATTCTGTTGCATTCAGTAATAAGTGGCAAACCTCTACATACTTGTAAAACTTCTATACTCAGCAAATTCAAAAAAATATCAAGGCTTGAAGTGTAACTACATAAGGCAACTGTATATGTCATCCTTTGATATATGAAGTAGAGTATAATTGTTTCGGAATAAGGTAAAGTCAACTTAGACCACACCCCCACCTGCGAAACTCACATGCACTGATTTGTGCTGCGGGTATAGATGAGTAAGTGTAGTCGCAGTCGCCCTCGGGTCACCAAGAACTATGGCGCCAATTTGCCGGAAGGAACAAATGACCCGAGACCCCCCCCCCCCCTCATTTCTGAGGAAGGCAGTTCTGCCNAGACCCCCCCCCCCCCTTATTTCTGAGGAAGGCAGTTCTGCCACAGCGCTGAGCATGCACACAGTTAGTAAAATAAAAACCCGTGTTGTAAAACAGAAGCTTCTCAGTTTCGTGGCTTGTTCAATTTGTAATGAAATGCCAAGCAAACAGCTGATGGAAATGTTAATGAAATTTATTTTGTATACGGGCTATGCGAGAAAGTCACTACAGACAGCAGAGCTGAATGGTGACTAGGAGCAGCTTGCAGCCATGAAGTGATGAAGCCCTGGCAGTGGTGAAATGTTGAAGAACTGGTCGCCATGAAGTGATCTAGCATTGGAAGCAGTGAAGTGATATAGCATTGGCAGTAGTGAAGTGATACTATAGCATTGGCGGACACAACGTGATCTGAATGATAAAGCACTGGCCGCCATTAAGTAATGTAGCCTTGACACCAGTGGAGTGATATAGCATTGGCAACCATGAAATGATGTAACTTTGGCAGGAATGAAGTGATCTAGCATTGGCATCTGTGAAGTGATATTACATTGGAAACAGTGAAGTGATGTAGATTTGAGAGCAGATGTGTGATATATCATTGGCAGCCCTGAAGTGATGTAATGTAGGCCGCTGTGAAGTGATTTAATTCCGACAACCATGAAGTGTTTTAACTTAGGCAACCATGGAGTGATTTAACGTACGCAACCACGAAGTGGTTTAATTTAGGCAACCATGAAGTGATAAAACCTAGTCATCCATTAAATGATATAATGGTGGCAATCATAAAGCGATGTAACGTAGGCACCCATGAAATGATGTAGCCCAACGTGAGCACCCATAAGATGGTGTAATCTACGCACTCATGAAGTGATTTAACTCAGGTAACCAAAAAGTGATGCAACATAGGAAAGCATGAAGTGTTATACCGTAGGCAACCACGAAATGGTGTGATATACCGTTGCAGTTATGTGCAATGATATTGACTATCACGATCTGCAGATTAAGATAGTTCAAGTAATACAGGGTTGCATCAGCCCTAAATTGTTATGGTTTAGTATAATTTACCAGTTTTCTTGGTATCTTCATCTCATAGTTAAATATGTATTTTTAGTTCATTGTTGCCAGTGAAGTTTTCAACATTACTGGGTTTTCTTAATCTCCTTTTTGTTGCGGCTATTAGAATGAGGTCTACCGAAAGCTCTACATACATCAATTTCTAAGGTTATTGCATCAAATCCATCGATGGAAAAAACTCAATTGTGTGTGATATTAACGTAGATTACGTGTAGTATCTATGAGTCAATTTTTTCTAGAAAATGTTAGTATTCCAAAAAATCATGACGAATTTTCAATTATTCTTGGTGTACGAAGATATGATGTATATTGCCTAGTGAAGCTACACGATTCTCTGCTCTGCAACGCAAAGCTAATCTTTGTTTGAGGTCTCTATAACTATTAGAATTTATTTTATTAACACGTATGTAAGTCGGCTACAGGCCCAACTGCAAAGTCCGATTTCAGTATCCAGTCAATGTATGGTGTGGTCCATGTACATGTATATATATATTTGTATAATTGGGAAGCAACCCTTCTTTTATACATGTTCGGTTAAAAACCACGGAATATTTCTTTGTTAAAATATCTTTATTATATTTCTCAAGACATCGCATCTTTAAAATTGTTGTCCGTTCTGTGCGATGAAGGAGCTGGCCAAAGTTGAGAGAGTTGATTTCTTCGCAACGCGTTTCAACCATTGCACATGGTCATCTTCAGGCTGGATGTTGAAGCAACTGAAGCTGATGAACGGTGAGAGCAAAAACGGAAGGAGCTGAGCTGAATTAAAAGAATGGCGTGAACTGATATCACCGTGTCCGTTGCCTGTATATATAGATATTTTAACAAAGAAATATGGCGTGGTTTTTAACCGAACATATATATATATATATGTATAGGTGGGCTTTCTTATCGTGAACTCCAGTCGTGCATTCGTTGATGAACACCGACAGTGTAGCGAGGAGAGCAACGCCATATAAAACTGAATTTTGTTAAGCTTGCGAATCAAAGATTTTTTCCCGGTGTGACAGCAATCCTGGCAGTAAAATTTGCAGGCCAAACACTGAAAACCAAAAGGATCTTCACTTTGAGCATTCTCACCTCTTCAGACTATGCGGCTATGCAGTTCACCAAAGTAAACAGCAACTCACGATAATGCCCCAACTTTTATTTGATTTGAAAATACTTTTTAGAGTAAAAAAAGTCCAAAAATTGAATAAAATATGTATAAAATGCATGGAAATGTTGTAATATTATACGCCACTTCCTAGTGAGGCAAAAATTCATACAACATAAATCGAAAGCCGCACTTCAGGGACAATTCGCTCAGGGGCATAAAGTTGAATGTGTCCGTGAGAAGGCAACCCACAGCAGCGACATGTGTTGGAGGAGACGCTCAATAAGTTTAAATATTGATAAACATACCAGGGCGCGTGCATATCAGAATAACTACAAACACAACATTGTTTCTGATACTTGAAACAGTTCAACTACACTGTGCTGTCCTTCTCTAATTTTCAGACGTGTAGCTTTATGGAGTCACTCGCAGGGTAAAATTTCTGATGAATCAGATCCGCGTCTGGTACCGCTCCTGGGGTACCAGGACTCAGGTTAAGACTAATGCTATAGAGCGGCACAGGAAAAACATAAATATTATGCGAGTTTAAGATTTTTGCTCTGTGGAATTCCACAGGTTCCCGCTAGTGTATATATTGGCACATGTACAAATAAACAATTACACTTTGTAGATGTAGATTAGATATGATCGAAAGAAAAGAAGAAATTAAGTAGAACTAGAACGCCCAAGGGCGTAAGACCATCACCCTCGGTGGGGGGCAAATTTCAACGCCGTCATTTCTGATGAGCAGTTAACTCTAATATTTTATCATTTCTTACATCTCAGTCAACCAACCTGACTGCATAAAAGATAATTGATATGACGTAGCTACTTCTGTCTCCTTTTGGGTGGACAGACAATAAAATTCATTGCAGTCATTTTTGATGACCAGCTAAAACTAGTTTATTAGCATTAGTCACGTCTAGGTCAACCCACACGACTCTCCGTAAAAAAAATGAACATTGCTCAACTTCTTCTGCCTCTTTTTTTTGTGGATAGACAAATACACATAAATCTTCTACGGAAACATTATCACCTCCCTCACCTCGTTCGCAGGTGATAAAAATAATACGGTGTAGATCGTGTTTCTGTATAGTCATTTTTCTTCATTTCGGCTACTTTATCTTATTTTTTAGTTCATAACTTGGAGGTAACATTTTACTGTAAATAGTGAAGAAATTCATTTGCTCATGTTCTAAGGCCTCGAAGAGGACAAAGATCGAAGGATATGTATATAGCTTTGGTACGTATCTATGTTTAGGTAGTTGTAGAGCCAAACTGTATTTCTTCATAACATAAATTAATGAACATTACCCGCTTAATGTTTTATCTTACTATCGGATACATTCCTCAAGAATTACCGGATTAACTGTTTCCAACGCTTTTTTATTAATGATTAACTATTAACGTAGTTAACTTTAGACAGAGAAGCTGGATGCTTCCTTTGATTATCCTAGATTTATAGCATCTTTCAAGCAAATATAGCCGTAAAGGTAAAAGCAAAGTCCAGATGCCCGCACTCGAACTGGGAATACTACAAGCACGGATTCGTTTTGCAGATTGAGGTCAACTGGCCCTAGAGGAGTGTACCACTGCAGACGATCACAGATCGTTAAGAGGTACGGTGCCAGAGACAGAAGTTTTTAGGCAATGATCTGAGCTGCGCCCCCACCCTCCCTCCATTTTCTAAATATCTGGCTAGAATTTACATTTTTTCCCTTCAAACTAAAATAAGTCAAGTTCAAATTAAAATAAGTCAGGTTTAAATCAAAATAAATCAGTTTCTAATTAATATAAATCAATTACAAATTAAAATAAATCTAGTTTAAATTAAAACATTTAAGTTAACCAAGCTTAACTAGGGTTAGGGAGGCATATCGCGGGTCAGCTAAGGTAAACGAAGATTATCGAGGGTTAAAGAGGATTATTGAGGTTTAACGAGGGTGGCCGATGGTTAACTAGTGTTAACTAAGATTAACTAGGGTTAACGAGAGTTGTCAAGGTTATCGAGGGCTAAAGAGGGTTAATTAGGTAGACGAAGGTTAACTAGGGTTAACACATTTTTACTAGGGTTATGGAGGGTGAAATAGAATTATCGAACGTTAACAAGGGTTAACTATTGTTAACAAAGACAATCGAGAGTTATCGATAGTTAACGAGGGATAATGAGGTTAAACTTGGGTTAACGAGGGCATCGATGGTTAACTAGAGTTAACGCGGGTTAATGAGGGTCAACGAGAGTTACCGATCGTTACATAGGGTTAACGAGGGTCAACTAGGAGTAGCCAAGGTTAACTCGGGTAACGTATGTACAAGGAAGGTGAACTAAGGTTAACATGGTTTAACGAGGGTCACCTAGGGTTAACAAGATAAAATTAGAGTTAACTTGAGTTAACTAAGGTTAAATCGTAAATTATTGTTAAATAGAGTTAACAAGGGTAAATTGTGGTTAATTAGAGTTAACGATGCATAACTCGGGTCAATTAGGGATAAACAGAGTTAACGAGGGTAAACTAGAGTTAATGAGGGTTAACCACGATTAACAAGGATTAGCCATGTTTAACGAGGGCTAACGATGGTTAACTAAGGTTAACGAAGTTAACTAGGGTTAACGAGGTTTACTAGGTTTAATGAAGTTAACTAGGGTAAACGAAGGTTGAGTGGAGTTTACCAGAGTTATTCAGGGTTACCCAGGGTTAACTTGGGTTAACGAGGGTTAACTAGATTTAGCGAGGGTTAACTGGAGTTAACGATGTATAAGTAAGGTTAAATAGGGTTAAGAAGGGTAAATTAATGTTAAAAAGGGTTACCAAGTCTTAACTAGGGTTAAAAAAGGTAAATTAGGGTTAACTAGGGTTAACAAAAGTAAATCAGGTTTAACTAGGGTCAGCAAAGGTGTTAACCAGGGTTAACTATGCTTAACACAAGTTAACTTCAATTAACCCAAATAAACTCAATTTTATCCAAGTTGGCCCAATTAATACAAGTCAACCCAAGTTAACACAAGTTAACTCACGTTAACATATGTTAGCTCAAGTTAACCCAAGTAAATCTAAGTAAGCCCAAGTTAACCTAGGTTAACTCAAGTTAACCCTAGCTAACCCAAGTGAACCCAAGTAAACCCAAGTTAACCCGAGTTGGCACAAGTAAGCCCAAATTAACCAAAATTATCGTAAGTTCAGCCTAGTTAACGCTATTTAACCCTCATTAACCCTACTTGACCTTAGTTAACCCTAGTTAACTTTAATTTGCCCTAATTAACCTTATTCAACCCTCTTCAACCCCAATTTACCCTTGTTAACCCTAGTTAAGGCTGATTAATCTTAATTGAAATTAGTTGACCTTCGCTAATCCCAGTTAACCCTACTGTACCCTAATTAACCGTCGTTAATCCTAGTTAACTTTCGTTAACCCTAGTTAACTTTCGTTAACTCTAGTTAACTTTCGTTAACCCTAGTTAACTTTTGTTAACACTTGTTAACCTTCGCTAACCCTAGTTAACCCTCGTAATCTTAGGTTACCCTCGTTACCCAAGTTAACCCTGGGTAACCCTCATTAACCCTAATTTACCCTAGCCTACCCTCGTTACCCACTTTTATCCTAGTTAACCCCAGTTAACCCTTTTAACCCCAGTTGACCCTCGGTAACTCTCGTTAGCTATCGATAACCCTCGTTAACCCTCGATGACCCTCATTACCCGTCGATAATCCTCGATATCCTTAGTTAACCCTTAGTAAGCCTCATTAACCTGAGGTAACCATAGTTAGTTTTAATGTTTTAATTTGAACTTGACTTAGCTATTTCAATTTGAAATTGGTTTGTTTTAAATATGAAACTGAACTATTTTAATTTGACTTATTTTAATTTGAAATTTATTTTTTATTTGAAAAAGATATTTTAATTTGAAATTTATTTTTTATTTTAAAAAGATATTTTAATTTGAAATTTATTTTTTATTTGAAAAAGATATTTTAATTTGAAATTGATTGATTTTAACTTGAACTTGACTTATTTTAATTTGAACTTGATTTATTTTCATGCGAACTTGACTGATTTTAATTTGAAGTAAAAGATGTATAGTAGCCTCGCAATAACAGGCGGGCAACATATGTTGACTAAGCACAACATATGCAACAAGAACTCGCCTACTGGTTCTTAGACTCGAACTCGCGCCCTTCAGCCTCAGTATCAGCATCCACCAGCCCCTATACTATTGCGCTTAGCAGGAGAATGCATAGCAAGGTTTACTCTTACGTGCAGTCATAGACCGCAACAGTATGGTGCAGTTATACCCATTTTCTGCAGCTGTCCTGCAGATGTTTTAAATTTGTACTTTGTATGTACATGACTTGGGCTATCGTAGGCATGAGCTAAGAAGAAGCTGTTTTTACTTCGTTACTGGCTTACGTTGCCATTGAAAATTTATCCAGACAATTTTTTTTTCAACAGCTTCTCCTTTTTCGGAAGAACTGCTGGGTGTTGGTAACGATCCAGTTCATCCTGAGGTGGTGAGCAACGCGTTCTTTTTGTTAAAGGTCCCAAAGTTAATTATAAACATAAGTTTTCAATAAAATGTATACCTATATATATATACAGAGCATTTTTGTCTGTTGCATTGTATACGATATGCAGTTAAATGCGCAAATCGGTGTTTATTCCTCTGTATATGATATTGATGATCAATTTTTGTTAGATATTACTGTAACTAGTGATTTCTTCGCGGCTCTTGCGAGACAGGAGCGAGTTTGCCTCGAAAAGAATCTAAGTTTACAAGTATAGAGTAGTAACTGTCGACGTCATTGGTCGGTAGGTATTACATTGATACGAAATGCATCGCTGGGTTGACGTTAGCAGCCAGTGGAGTGCAGAGAGAGGGCAGGTGGCCTGGTCGTCTATAATGAGGAAGAATCGAGTCGATGTGTTTTGACAAAAGAACGTGATGAGTTTGGAAAATTGTCCTTTAAATGAACTCTAACATGTACGCATACATCTCATAGATACTGTATTTGTAATTGCACATTCACAGTGTCGTCTTTGCTCCAAATAATTTTAGTACAAGGCATCATGCATATATCCGAGACTCAGGTACAACCGAAAAGTTGGCCCCAGCATCACCAAACCTCTCTGTGATCGTAAGTGCCCGTCGTACCCATTCGTTAAGGTGGCCCTGGACTGGAGTTACACTTACTGGAGGGCGATTGCCGAACTGTGGGAGAGCTGCGGCTGCCAGTTGGCTTGAATTGAATGAGTTGAACTCCTCCCACAGAACTTCTGGCGACTGTAGGAATATAATATCCGTGTCCAAATACAGCACAGCATCTTCGTCTGGCAGCAAGTGGGTAATGAAGAAGCGCTGGGTGGAACAGGGACGGAATACGTTTTGCAAATGGCTCTCGTTGGGGGGATACCACGACCGTATGTTCTGAAATATTGACAGGAAGTTCAAGAGAAAACAAGTGTGAATTTCTGAAGATTGCCAGTGACTTTAAAGGCGTGCGCATACGAGCGACGTCGTGCAGATTACGACGCTTACCGCGATATGTTAGGGCCAGGGCAGACGAGCGGTTTTTGGGCGCTGGCGTTAGACCGCCCGTGTGACAGAGTGTGGGCGGTTGCGAGCGGCTGCTGCTGCAGTTCAAGGCGTGGCGTGCAGGCAACACAGGCGACCACTACGGTCGTGTCGCCTGAACACCGTTCGTCCGACACAGCCAGGCGCGATGGCCGCACTGGCGCTATTCCGTGTACGTTTATCACTGTGCGTGCGTTCAAGTAAGCTTTCTTGCCGCGTTAAGACCATGAGAAGCACTTCAACAAGCACTACGTAACCTTACCTTACCTAACCTAGGCTAACCTAACCTTACCTTACCTAACGTAACCTAGCCTAATCTTACCTAGCTTAACCTAACCTTAACTAATACCCTTACCTTACCTAGCCTAACGTTACTAACCTAATTGGCGATACTGCGAGCAGCACAGCACGCGAACTTGAACGCCGCCCGCACGCACAGTGATGCGCGTACACAGAATCATCGCAAATGTACATAGCGCGTGGCGAGTTTTGCGCCTGTGAGTCCTTGCCGCTGCGTTTGCAAGTGGGGGCAGGCGTCTCGGCCCCCGCGGTTGAGCGGTCAAACCACCCGTGTAACATCACCAGCTTTTTATATAGGATGCAATAGAATTTTTTTCAAAAGCGGTTTCGAGGCAGCCGAGCCGCTATGCAGCCGCGGCGACCAAACCGCTCGTATGACAGGGCTCTAACGCACACGAAGCGTGGGAAAGGTTCTTCCAGTTGCAACATCTAAGGGTAAAATTGTTACAAGTTTCTTAAAATAGAAACGGGAAATATCAACTTAAAAGATTTATTACTTGTTTCTCCGTCGGCTTCTTATTCCCTGTTCATAATACTAAGTGTTTTGTACGGTTTTGAAGCGTTTAAATGAAACTCTAGCAGGTAAATTTTTCTTTTCTGCCATCTTCGTAACATAGATAGAAATTCCTTTGTACTTTTGACATTGCAGATAGATAAGTCACAACCATTTAAAGTAACTAGCGAGACCCGTGGAACTGCCACCGTTAGTTAATGTTCTTACTTTTAAAAATGAAGCAATCCTAGCTTACGCTATTATAACTCACTTAGCACCACCTAACGCAGCTCCTCAACCTAACTTACCCCATAAATGACGCCTGTCCCTTAATCCTTACGAACTGCGTCTCACCTCAAGTCTACTGCACAAGAAAGTCGAAACAGTGGAACGTTTCTCTCGATCTTTCCAAATACGCTGCTGTGTATGCAGCGCCGATTTGTTTAATAATATTGTATTAAAAAACTGCTTAAGCTCAGACGCGCGGCAACTATTCCCCTACAGCGAAGGCCACTTGCTCAGTTTCAAATCTCTCTCTGAATTTGTATTGAGCTTCTATTCGCAACTGTACATATTCGGATTCGATATGTCTTAATAGATTCAGCCGTTATCAGACGCAACGAAACTACTGTTCCAAGAACTTGAAGTGCTTCTGCGTTCCGACTCGTACGCCTCAGGCTTAACTTAACCCGTGTATGTGTTCAAGAAAATTGCTGGAATTGTAAATACTTTCAAAAGGCACATATGATTCAATTTTTGTGTTAGTACAAAGAAAATCACGGTTTCAAGACCAATTTGCATTTTTCGTCATCGATGCCTCGCTTGGCGGAGGTATGCGCTTTCCAAGTGCTCCAGTTGCCTATGTTATTTCCTCCGTCAATGAGGTTACATTTTCGTCTGGTCTGTTATTCTATTATTCTCTTTGTCTATCACCAAGATAACTCAAAAAGTATTGACGGATTTCGAAAAAATTTTCAGGGATTGTTAAGTACCTATGTTAGGAGGGAGATGTACAAAGAACTTTGTGAAGCAGTGCAACGTCTGGCATTTCTGTTTTCAATTGCGCGGATCGCTTTCTTTTCTTCTTTTCCTGGGGAGTTCTGCTGCACGACTTGCTATGTTGACCAGAAGTTGAAGTTGAAACTTTTCCTAGTAATAATAATAGCATATTAGGTTGGGCGTGGTTGGGTATTGTCAAGACATTTATGGTACATCACGGCGAAATGACCAAACGGTGAAATGACCAACGGCGAAGAGGCCTGTTACGGCTAATTATACTTGCAGCAGAGAACTGTTAGAATGGGTCAGATTTCAATTAAGCCTCTCTTCTTTCTGATGCATTTAAGCTAATCAGCTATTACACTAAACTAGGATTTTAGTTATGCTTCACCTATGACGGCAAGTTACTTCTATAGCAGCGACAGTGCTGCTGTCAATGTTTCTTCTCCTACTATACCAACTGCATGTTATAAACTTAGATCATAATCTTTTACTTCAACGAGCTGAAGGTATAATGGCTTCTATTTTTCGTTCCTAGCCTTATTGCTGTCTTTTATTAATCATTTCAAAAATTTTTCTTAGTAAAGAAATTTACGGATGCACACCATTGAAACAGAGAGGAGTGTGTGGGCCGCAGTGCTTTAATCCCTGTGGGCTTGTGGGCGCCTAAATATGCATAGCTGTTGCTGTGATGCTGCCTCACGTTGGTCCAGAAGCGCGCGTTCACGGGAATGTTACCACCTGATTTTCTAAAATATTAATATTCATCAGGATTGTTGGCTAAAATGAGCGGGTACTTTAGAATTTTATTGATGTTTGTGAGAAATTAAGAAAAGCCATTGAATATGGGCATTGAAAATCACTGAAAGTAGAACAGTGAACGAAAAATGGTAGAGCGGCAAGATTTCGTCTCGCCTAGGAGCAAATAGCATCCCATAAGCACCGAGGATTCTGAGACTAACAGG
>LQNS02278080.1:5905115-5919376 GCA_001587735.2 Parhyale hawaiensis
CTTTCAATGGAGCTTGAGAGGAGCACCAGAGCCTCCAACCTGGGCTAATTTCCGCCTATCTATTTCGTTAAGAGCGTGACACCAAACATATAAATATATATATATATATATATATATTTATAAACACACGAAGGTTATTCTAAGTATTAGATTATAGAGCCGGATTTTCCATTTTTGCCCTCATGATATTTTTTTATCACAGCTCAAAACCGAATACTATGTTTTTTCCCTATATTTTAGTTAGCAATCGCAACGAAATAGAAAATGGAGAGTCCAGCTCTATAGTTTTGTTAGAAATGTTTCAAGGATTCCAAAACTGTCTTTTTTTTCTAGCATGAAAACTCATAGTGTTCTATTCCTTTGAAAATTCTTAAAAATACATATATATTTATATATATTTCCCAGTATCTCAAAAAATAAGACCTAAATCAGAAAAGCTGTATGAGCAAAAAGTGTTTTTTCTTAAAAAAAAAAATATTCTGAGCAAGTTTCAGAACGATCGGTCTTCAATTGGTAATTTTAAGCCCTCCCCTATGCCTTCCTCCCAAGTCGGAAATTATGGTTGTGATTATAGTAGAATATAGTCGTGTTCGAGAGATTAAAGTCGATTATGGATGATGAAACAATATGGTAGATATGTCAACCATAACATACCGTTGATTTTAGTATATTTAAGTCGATATTGGTGGAGGCAGTATTGGTTGTTTATGGTTTGTCAAGAAACGAAGGTCTATGGTAGTACATGGATGTTTGACGACTATATATAGTAGATGGTTGTACAAGGATGTTTAAAGACTATATATGGTAGAGCATATGTTAGAGCTTAACTATGGTAGCTTATCAACGGATTTCCGTATGTATGATCATGAGGGGAATTCCTCTCATTATATGGGGTAGAATATGTATAGATTGCCATGGATTTTAATAATATGGCTAGAATTCCCAACATTATCGACCATAATAATATTGTATGACTATAAGCTTGAAGGCGAAACATCTAAAAATTCATAACATAGTGCAAAAATTGTGCATATTTTCAGTCTTTTCTTTCCAGTCGATGAAATATAAACATTGCACGGTATATATGGACACTAGCGGCCTTGACGTTATTTTTATCTATCGCTTCTCGATTTTTTTACGCTTAGGCACTTTAGGGTAGTTACCAATCATATCAATTTTTATTTGCTGTATTTCTTACTAAATAGTATTGCAACCCTTGATCAAATATTGCCATCTAATTTTATGTTTATTCAGTATATATCTATAAAAAGTCATCAAGAAATTCTTCCCATTAGCTTTATATGGAAGATATCAAGTTTTATGAGATATTTAACCTTTCGTACCCGGACAACGAGTACCAACCGAAAATTAACGATTGAGTTGTGACTTCCTCTTAACTGGGTAGAGGGGCTCTATCCCGACTTAGACTTAAAGAAGTTATAGATAAACGTGCGTTAACTGCATCGACTGGTTCAAGCTCCTGCTCTAGCATCGTTCTGAAGCTTAGAGCCTTAGACCATTCTAAGCTGCAGGCATAACACGCACGTAATAATTAAACTATTATTATAAGCAACTATTCATCAGCAAACGAAGCAGGCATCGACTGCATAACATGTCAATAAATAAAAAGTTTATCTTGGTAGAATATAGTTGTATCATTCGCTGAACACAGTCGATTTTGGTTGTGAATGGTTTTTTACGGTTCACTATGGTAGATCATGGTTGTCGTCGATTTTGGAATTATCAACATTAACCCATAAATACCTTGGGAATTATGGTTGATATTATGGTCGAAGGTTGTGACATATCTCTACCATACTGCACCCCATAAATGGTTAAATATGGAGGATATTTCGATAATAAACAACGAAAGTTTCGACCATAATCATAGTTATTCTACTATAATCACAACCATAATTTTCGACTGGATCAAAAATGTACCAGGTGTGAAAGTTCTACCCTACTTTTTTGTGTCCTCATCATCTAGAATAGGGAAATACGGGAATTACCCAATTGCCAAACTAACTCTAGTTCCGGATAAACAGTTATATTTGATAGGTGAAAATAATAATCCCGTCAAATAATAACTGTTTGCTCGGAAATAGAATTAGTTCGGCAATTGGGCAGTTCCCCTACATAGTAGAGCTGTAAAAAAGAAATGGACGCAGACTCCCCCCTCCCTCAGAGCCTGGTCTATAGCGGCGTTTGAATGTCGCGCTAAAACTATAGGTACATCACTGCAATTTCAACTATAGGGTAAAGTGACTAAGATGTAGTAGGTATACTCAAAGCTTGACCATTGCCGCTTGATATATTGTAACTAATTGCTACCAACAGTCGGTATATTAGATGCTACTGTACCCGTGCCGTCAAAATTGACGGCAGTCTTGCATGTTTTTGCAATCAGATAAATCATAACCCATTACTAAGATACGTTCATTTTAAACTTAGTTTATTCAATAACACCCTACTCAAATTTACTCGTCTCTTTCTTTGCCTCGCTTTAGCCTGTCGTCTCTTCTTCTCTTTTGCGGTTTCCATATCCGAAGAAAGTTCAAGTGTAAAGCCGAGTTCACATTATGAACTTTCGTTGCCGTCACAGCCCGTCGGCCAACGAACGACGCCACTACTCTGACGACTGACTGAGCTACGGTTGGCGACGGCAGACGGCGGTAGGTTCTATTTTCGACGCCGTCGACGCGATCTTCGAGTGAGCTTCATTTTATAAAATGCTTGAATCAGTTACTTTTTTTTGCATAATTTGGGCATAAAAGTGTTGTTTCCATATATAAACACACATTAACGAAAGAGAAGCGAACCTGTTCCAAATATCTTACAAATTTGCGGTAAAACGCGCATCACACTACAGCTATGTCGTAACGGCTACTCTTAGGTAAACATTTTACGACCAGTGTGCCAGAATGGGTCTCCTAGTTGCTACAATGTACAAAAAAAAATAATGGCATAGCCTATTGAGACAGTTTGCCCAAACTATGAATTTATACAAGCAAAAAAAGTGCTTATGTAAGCATATTCTCATTGTTTTTATCCAAATCTTATTTCAAAATCTCATAGTTCACGCATTTTATAAAGTGAACCTAACCTACCATGGTTTTTTACCTCCGCCAAGGAAGTTATGTTTTCGTCGGGTTTGTCTGTCTGTCTCCTTGTTTGTCTGTCTGTCACCAAGATTACTCAAAAAGTTATGGACGGATTTTGATAAAAATTACAGGGATTGTTAGGTATGTTCGTCAGTTGATTACCAGTTAATGATCGACGCCGCGCCAGACTGCCTCATACAAATTTCCTGCCTTTTCATTAATTTCAGATTTTTATTTTGTTTTCTTGCCTTAGAGTGGTGTAATATTGTTTATTCCGAAAGTTATTTTCTTTATTGAGACAGTGGTGGATATAAATTATAGTGTATTTATTTAAGTTTTGCTTTAACTATTTAACTGCAAATAGCGAAATTGTTAGTATTTTCATGCTCACACTTTTCTCGTTTCTTTCCATACCTTTGCAGAAATGACTCTGCCGTGACTCAGAAAGTTTGCTTTAGACCCTGCCCTTTACATAGGCCCTCAATTTAATAAACCTATCCAAGATACATAGAGAGGAACAGCTGCATAGTACTCAGAGTGAGATTCCCCGAGAGATCACCCTATATCTGTCAGGCAATTGCAATTTTTCATTTACGCTATCATTTATTAAGGTGTTCAGCCATCTATAGCTTGAATTACCGTTTTCAACATCGAAAGGCAGAAATTATCTCAACTTACCTGAAATTATCGTGTATCAATTTCTTCTGATAGACTAGACACTTATATAAGTACTAGAATAAGTGCCAAAAAAGTTGAACACTTTGACATACTTTCTCTACATTCTTGCATTATTTCATGTCAGAGTTCGTTTCAGTAGAAATGTATAGTTAAACTCTTTCGCTACGGAAACTTTGCTTGTTTTATGAGGTTCTAAAAGAAGCTCCTAGAAGACACAATCATTGTAGTAACTTTAGCTCTCCTACAGTTCAGTTGATTCATAAAGAAAATACTATCACTGACTTCAGACGGGTTGTTAAAATATGTTGTCCAACTTTCCAGGGCAGGAAACGACGCACCGGTTTTAATAATGAAAATTTTGATGCGGGACGTGCACGTCCCGTCAGTATCGAAAGGGATATACAGTTGTACTGAAACCAAGGAACTCTAAAATAAAATAATGTAAAAAATTAAGCGTAGGGAAAAATGCAGGCGCAACATTTTTGGCCACTCAGTAAATAACGAACGATGTACAATAAACTGATTGCCTTTTATAGTTTTGTTGCTATCGCATCTCAGGAAATAATGAAATTTTTAGGGTGAGTAAACTATTTCGACGACGCCCAACTACACGGCATTCCATTTGATCTAGAGAACACTCCGAGAGCGCACACCTGTGCCATGCAACGCAGTACTAAAGAAAGTTTCAAACTAGTCCAAAATTCAGGATTTCCTTTGGATCATCATGAAAATTTTATTATATGTCCTTCGTAATAAATTTCTTTCCTAGCTGGTTCAAGAAATTTTACACAAATCTGTCCTAAACTTTTTACAGTAACTTAGCTGGAAGACATTAAGATAAAATAACGAAGTGTACACGGATCCCCCCCCCCAATAAACTTGATCATTTATTTCTCGTAGCATTATCGACAGTTCCTGGAAATCTTAAAAAGATTTGTCCATAACTGTCGGAGTTATGTCACTAAGAAAACATACAGTCAGATGAACAAATAAATGACCAAGCGAATTTAACCAAACGTTAATCATCTGTTAAATTCTATTCCTCCTGACATATCTAACAGGCACTTTAAATGTCATAAAGAATTGTCAGTAACTGTCAGAGTTTGGTTGTTTACAGATTAACATACTCCGGCAAAACATCACTCCTTCGAAGAGGTAACGATCAAGTGCTTCTGCTCTCACCGCTGTAGACGGAGGATCTCCTGTAAATAAGTTTCCATTTTCCCAATTTAACGCATAAACGACCAACCTTCACTTTTCTGACCTAGCTATTGCCAGTTAGAAATTTTTACCGCTTCCTCATAAAATGTAAGCAATAATCTAAATTTCATATAAAATACTTTACTGAATGGGGCGCTGGGAGAGAAGGACTGCAGATTTCATGGCGACTGTTAGCTGGTCCAGTTGTCGCCTGAGGGACATGAAGGGAGATTTCTTCGTATCGTCATCGCCTGGTAATAAAAATTAGGCTTATAAATCAATGTATGGAATCAAGCAGGGCATTGTCTTAAATCTGATTGATAGACAATTTATTAACACAGCCGTAGTTTGAGCCTGCCCCCCAACATTCAGTTAATAAAAATTAGGAACCTATAAACATAGAATCAACAGACTTGGAAAATAAAGAAGAACAAAAAAAAAATTCGTGAGCTCGTCGACGTTATTAAAGTATGCCTTCTCGTCTGTTTTTCGCAATTGTAATCCTCATGCTTTGGGCGCGTAACTGTTTTCGTGCTAACGGGACAATTACGCCATAAAAAGAGTCAACTTTTGCACCACCTTGAAATGTGAGACCTACCGAGTACAAAGTCACCTATCCTTGCACAAGGCTGCGTCAATGTTACACACAACCAAATCAGCTTTTCATTATGCATACAATATATGTACATTAAGACTTAGTGCTTCACGGTCCAAGTACCAAAACCTCAGCTAATATGCAACGTAAACATGCAACACTGCGTCAAATGAGCGACATTATTCGCTGACAGGTCAAGAATTGTCAGTTTTTATAACTATGAGCCCGGATTTATTGTAGTTTCCGGCATTAGTGCAATAACTGCAATAACTACAATATGTGCAATAACTGCAATGAGAGCTATAAATGCAATATATTAACCTGTGTTCACATGTCCCTCATTGCAACGCGTTCACTAAAACTGATGGACGCGGCGCCTTGATTTGAGAGAAGCAGCTGCAGCAAACGCGGTAGACTGAAGATTGAAGCATGTCCGTTTTTTTAACGTGCTGCGTCATTCAAGTTCAGTAAACGGAACTTATAAATGCTAAATTTTTCCTCTACAGCATTCACAAATCATGAACATGTCGACAAAACATGTGTTTTTATCTTCACTTTAATGATCAGAATCACTGTACAGTACTCCCGTTTAAGAGAAGAAATCTAGATAACTAGAAAAGGTTATAAGCATGCACGGACGCTATCTTTGATTTGGTAGTCCATCTGATTGCTCTGTGCTGAGTTCGCTTCTGTCGGTTTATCAGGTTATAACTATTTCTAAAATAGGCCATTCCCATCAAAATCAGTCTATAAGATAATGGGATACGTATGTGACTTCAAACCGACGCGAAATGTAAGCGAAAATGTAAAGAAACGATATCATAACTGAACGCGCAGCGTCATTCATAAGAATGAAGCACACTTTTGACGAGTGGACGAAGACAAAAAAAAGTTGAAGCACAGCTCTTGTTCATTATCGTGATTGAACGCGTTACAATGATGGACGTGTGAACTCATGTCACTTATTATCACTGTTGCGTGTCACAACACTTCAAACGCCATGACAATTGATTCCCTAATCAATTATTGTTCCATGCATTTGTTGGGGTAAAACTATAATTGAATTGCAAAATCTCAAAATCTGACTATTAAATTTTTATAACCTTTTTCTTTCAGGGGATGCATCATGGAAACAGGTAGGTAAAGTGGGATACTTGCAAGAATCATTCTCACCATTGGGAAAAATGCCAATTAGCACAAGTGCAATGTATACCTACTGATAATTTGTATTTGGAACTGAAATAGGTGTCCGTGGATCCACTGACATGCTATTGCCGTTTGCTATCTGATTTTTTTTTTTTTGTCTTCTCCATTTTTTGCTGTATTTGCCTTTTCTTTGTTTCCCGTTTCTTCCACTCCTATGGCTTAGCTGCAATAAGTGTATTTTTTAGGTGCAAGAAGAGCAAATTTTAAGCGCAATGAGAGCAATTTTTAGGAGCAATAAGAGCAAATTCTAAGTGCAATATAAGCAAATTTTGTGTGCAATAAGAACAATTTTTAGGTGTAATATGTCGTTAAAAATCCTCGATATTGACGTTATAAAATTCGCGTTATTTGGCCCGAGGTAAATATTGCTTGTTTTTTTAATACCTTTTAATTGACAAGCTCCAAATGGCATAAAACTCGCCCTGCTTATACGTCAAGAAAGCTGAGTCGAACACAGCTTGGACAGGATATGGCTGTTTATTCTTAAAATCACTTTATCTTGAAATCACTGTTACTTCAAAGGCGTGTTCGATCGGGATGTGAAAGTCGATCTAAGCCAAGCACACTACACTTAACTTGTTCGAAACTGCCGGCCTGCGAAACTTCGACGAACTCAATCTTACTTCGTAAAATGGAAATTTCAGCCGGTTCAACTTAATCGAGTTGTTTCTAAGGACTGCAACGCGGTTCAAAGTGACAAAGCCAACGTTCCTGTCTGCAGGAACTTTGACGACCCAATCAAACCCGCCCAATTCGCTTTTTATCATCAAATTAACCCCGAACAAGTTACCTCTAGTTAACTATTAAAAAATTTAAGGAAACGGGGAAACTCCAAGCCATTATTAAGTAGTTCATGCAAAAGTGCAGAAATCTAATTGTAAGAAATCGTTAAATGTGACAAGATTCACTGTTTACGACACCTTGAACACATTCAGTGACGATATAAACAAAAATGACACCCGAGCTCAGTTCGCACCCCTAAAGTCATAAAAGCCGTGCGTAAAAGGGTCAAGTGATATCCAAAACAATCTGTGAAGAAAATAACCAATTAAATGATATAATGGCCAACTCCTATGTGGACCAGAGTGAAAATTAACTTCAGCCTAATGCCTTTCACGCGGAGGGAGCACCAACGACCTCCCTAAGTTACTGACGTCCAGAAACAGAATCGAGGCGGCAGAGCTTAGCTTCTTTTGAACAAGCAAGAGGAGAGCTTGCTTTCCTTCTCTCTTGAAAAGCTGTTCACAGTGGAGAGGGAGACTTCAGGGAGCAACCCAGGCACAAGCGTAGATTAAAACATAGATCGAGACAAAATTTAGTGGACTTTTTGTTATACAAGTGTACCTGGCCGTCAAAAATTACGGCAAAAAGTGGAGATATATCGCTATTGCACAATTCTGGTAATACAACAGTCAACTTGAAGAAAATAAGTATTGGCTTTGTTACGGCGCAGTTTACATAGGTTTGCTGCATATCTCTGGACGTATCCGTGACATATTTGTACCGCGTGTCTGTACTGCCCACTATTCGTCTGTAATTCACAGGAAGGTCGGGCCGCCGGACTAAAACTTGCCCGTTTTTAGCTTGGCGCTGTCGCGGAAGCGACACCTTGTTCGAAGTGGCAATATATCTGTGCTGAATAATTAGTACTATCACTGCATAATCTTGATTAATGCTGTGTAATACATATAAGTGATGTCTATATACATTAGTAATAGTTCTTTTTGCATTTTCAGAGCTCTTAAAGTCTTGTTGTCCACAGGCCTGTTTTATCAGTTGTGGTCCGTCCCCAAGGTGTGAAGTAAAGCTCTTGCGCGTATTACAAAGTCGTTTTGGCCCGGGGCCCTAGCGCCGAGATCGGGCGGTTATTGCGGTAGCCCGTAATAGCTTCACACTTGCTGAGCAGCGACATCCTGCTTTTCTTTGCTTGCCATGAGGAAAAATTAATTGCTTATTCCAGGCATAGAATAATAACTTAAACTACTAATTTCGGCTTTATCGTGGATACCCCAGGATATCATATAGGCTGAAATTTCTTTGCTCAGTGAAAAGCTATTTTATCGACGAATAAAATCGTTTTGGAATGATAAGCGATGCCGCAAAATTACCTTTGGGAAAAACCGACTTCAGAAATCTGTGCTTTGATTTCGACGTCGGTAAAGCAAGAAGTGACTTCAGACGTAAAATTGCCGTTGGTTTTTGCCATCGTCTGCAACCCGGCTTAATTTCCGCTTTCTTTCGAACATGGTAGAAAATCTAAAATATAGTAAAGACCGATGTGTATTTATCTGTTTCTTTATCCATTTTCTGTCACGCTTTAACAAAACAGATAGACGGAAATTAGCCCAGGTTGGAGGCTCTGGTCGTCCTCTCAAGCTCCATTGAAAATTGATAGGTAGGAAATAGGCCGGGTTGCAAAAGATGGCAAACGTATCCTAATTAGGAACAGTTGAAATTCAAAAATGAAGATATCGCAGGCTTAGTCTGATTCGTGCGAGTATTACCTTCTCCTTACATTGAATCTATGGCAAAGTATCGGGCACCCTCAAGGCTAACTGCACTTCTTGCATTATACCGAAGTTGAAATCGTAGTATTGAATAAAACTGAAGCTTAAATTAGCACTCTCATGCATCTTGATTCTTTGTTTCTTCCCACAGATGATTTCATTGCATCAGCTATTCTTCCAACTTTGATGCAATTGTCAACGAAACAGCTTTCAATAACCAAAAGATTATCGGACCAACATGACGCCCAAGGGTATCTATGATGCCAAATCGAATCAATTCTCTTCAGTGTTGCCGAACTGACTGCAAAAGTAATGAATTATTTTCATGTCAGAAAATAAGAGTCTTGATACTCAGTAATTTGGATAATTAGGACGCCGTGAACCCTCATCTGGATGATGTTTAAAACTGGCAATTGTATGAAGGAAAACATGGTTAATGAAGATGGATCATCACAAATTATTCGCTGTCATTATATGACAGCGCGGGCACACAATTGGACCAATAAACTAACAACTAAACAAAAAATATGAAAATTACCAATATAATAAACACCGTCGTGTGTTTATACGTTTTATAGCTATACAGTACTTATATATTTGTAGCTTTCGTGCTACGCTCTTGATGTAGTAGGCGAAAAATAGACTAGGTTGCAAATTTTAGATTTAGGCTATGCTGCGCTTGGATGGAAATCGATGAACAAAAATTAGACAAGGTTGCCCAAGATAATGAAAATGGTTATTTTATC
The DNA here is from genome assembly GCA_001587735.2 of Parhyale hawaiensis. Classification (NCBI taxonomy): domain Eukaryota; kingdom Metazoa; phylum Arthropoda; class Malacostraca; order Amphipoda; family Hyalidae; genus Parhyale; species Parhyale hawaiensis. Next base: position 5,915,149 of record LQNS02278080.1, read on the forward strand.
CTCAAAATTGAATGCACTTCTAGCTGGCTAGCGTTGAAATCCAAACAATGTATACTGTACGTTTGCAGTTCTCTTGGCGCTCTCCTGGAGTCTGATTTTTATTATTACTTTCTCTATAGCTACATCGAACCTATATTTACTGTCAGTTCAAGACGTTCAAATTGAGCTGATGATCAATGAAGCACAAGAGAAGCGAATTTTCAAGATGCAGTAGACGCAGTAATTTTATTTTCCAATTTGCTTTTGCCTTTGACGGAGCAGCTATCGCTTGAGCGAAAAATATCGATGTACTAAAATTGCTTCATGGCGTATACAGCATACGCGGTGGGGAATTCATTTAAATTCATTGATGCTTCACTGCCTGTTTTTATATTTGATTTTAATCACGTGTCATTTAAGGGAAGGAAGGAGTGTACTGCTCAGAAGACTTAAAACAGAGAACACTTATCTCTTATGACAATTTCATTGATCTTTGTTGCGTATCCTTCAGAATCACCTAATTAACGAGAGGACGATCACTGAAGTAGGACCATCACAAGCTCCCAGCTGTATTTTACAGCACAGGCACTCTAACAAACATAATATACACATTGGTCATATTATATTGTAAAGGCCTTGTTCAACAATACTTCACTGTATTTTAAAATGCCAAATATCAATTTCTTTATTCCTCTACTTCTTCCTTGCCTTGTACTGTTGTCATTAACACCGATAGTTCAAACATATGCAGTTACTAAGTTTCTTACTGACGCAAGAACCGCGTCCAATCGACACACAAAAAAAAAAAGAAATAACTACCACTGCTTCATTTTCAGGTTTACTAAAGGCACATTCGGTTGGGTCACTAAAGTCAATCTAAACCAAGCCCAGTTGACGTGACTTATCCGCAAATGCAGACAGGATCTTTAGCCTCGTCAGTTTGAATCGTACGGTAAGTGATAGAAATAGCCCTGCTGTATATCGAGCAGACTAAAATCTTCATCTTAGGGAGTAAGACTAGGTTCATAAAAGCTTCACAAGTATCTGACATGAGTCTTATGAGTCAACGCCAAAAAAAAATTTGAATTAACAAATGGCATTTGGCTGAAGATTCGGACGAGTCAAGCAAGCTTCCGAGGCATAATTTCGGCAGGTTTGCGACGTTTCAGCGTAGCCCTTTCGGCGTAGCCGATTCGGCGTCAGAGATTTCGGCGGAGGAACATTTCGGCGTCGAATTGATAGACAAATATTTCCTATTACCTAATTATTTTCTGAATTAAATATTTATTTCATCAGTTTCTTTTACACAAATACTGCTTCTTGGAACTTTTTCTTGTAGTGAAGCACTGTGGCTGGAGCTTAACTTGGTAAATTTTAAATTGTGTAACTCTTCAAAATGGCAGTAAATATTTTATCAAAACGTTTAAAAGACAACAAAATAGATTATGATGTTACCTTTTCATATATGACTGCTGGAGCAAAAGAGACCAAAGTTTAACTTGCTAGAGATGTGAACAAAAAGATCGGTATGAAGAATACATATAAAAAATATAAATTTCCATCGTAAATTAAATAAACACACCCACGATGCATGTGCTGCAAAAATAGAAGTTGAAACTATAGAAACGGCTGCTAAAATCAGAGGTGCTGAATTTTTCGAGTCTCCAACTGTTGTAGTGAACGAATGTTTTTGGCTGGCGCTTTTCAAACTAGTTTAGCGTCAGCGCCCAAACTTCCCAGCAGGCGCCAATAATTAACAGCAAGGAAACGGAACTTGATACACAGCGCACCAGCTAACTCAGCCGATTTGGAGCATTTAATTTCACCCGAATGGTATATATTATAAGTTCCTCAGATGAGCTTATACCCTTGTACCATTAATTGGTTTGAAAATACTTATATTGGATAACTGAATAGACAGCAAAATTATTATTACCAGAGCACTCTGGGTGCGCATACCTCCGCCAAGCGAGGCAACGGTAGCGAAAATTTAAATTGGCTCTGAAACCATAATTTTCTTTGGATTAACTCCAAAATCTAATCATTTGTGGCTTTTGATAGTAATAACAGCTTGTGTAATTTTCTTGAAGATTCGCTCATAACTATTTAAGTTATACTGCTCACAAACGTTGAGACAAACATGAATGAAACATACAAACGAACAAACCGATGCAATAAAATTTTATCATTTGTGTTTTTTAACCCTATAAATTTCATAAAGATCCATTCATTATTTTGTGAGTTATTGTGCTAACAAGCATAAAATAAAAACAGTGACAAACGAACGAACAAACGGATCACTGCCAAAATTTAGTCATCTACTCTTCGTTCTACACCTAACAACTCATATTGATTTCATAAAAATCCATCCATAACTTTTTGAGTTATGGCATTGAGAAAAATGAGGCAGACAAACAAACAAACAAATGAATGGACATATCTTCACCAAAAGTAAATCATCTGTTCCTCCTAACATACCTAACAATCCCTGCAAATTTCATCCAAATCGGTTCTTAACTTTTTGAGTTATCTTGTGACAGACAGACAAACACACAGACAGACAAACACGATGAAAACATAACCTCCTTGGCGGAGGTAATAATGAAAACCGCAAAGAAAACAACCATACTGTAGCTGCTAATAGACGTTTACAGTAACTTTTTCATAGCGACTGTACTACGTCGATTCCGTTGCTGTTTTTAATTGCGCCGAAACGGCTTGACGCCGAATCGGCTGCATCGAATCAACTACGGCGAAATGGCGACACCGAAACGTACCATCCCGAATTTCGGCAGCCAATTGAAAGCGCCCTAAATGATCATTTAACGCTGTAACTCGATGGGCCGGACTCTATTAATTTTGATGCACGCAGGACGTGTCATATACCGCCCCCCCCCCCCCTGTACCTACCTTTCTGTACGCTTACCTTTGCAAGCGACAAACATAATTTTGATGAGCCCGGATGGTGCGGGAGGCGATTCTGCCAAAAGAAAAGAATAATTCAAGCAAAAAAAGCCAATCATGACATTCAAAAATAATCGTTCCATGACTATTTTTTTGAGAACCACGAAGTAGTGATCCACAAAATATCAAGTTTGCAATACTACGAAACTACATCACCGATGACCGACCGTTCTTCGCAAGTGTGCCACTGGGTGCCCTTCATAAACTCCATGAAGTCAGTCGTAATTAGCATAGAAACTCAAAACAAATTTAAAATTGTTGGCGATGAAAAGACTGCGTTTATTTGCACGAAGCACAAATTGGTCATTAAAAACAGTCGGTCGGATACAAAATTCACCATGGCAATTGTTGGATCTTTGCACTGATCATTTCAATTTCTTTCTTACAAATAAATGCACTCTTAAATTGCTATGAAAAATTTAATTTCGTTTGAGATTTATTGAAGCTCAAATGAATTAGCCTTAGCACTAGCTTGAGAAAGATGTTACTGCAATAGCAAACCTCCTAGGTAACGCTTAGCAATATGGGCCCCAGTACACACCTCACGGCGCATTTTGCACTCCCCATGTCGCAGATGCTGAATGCGCGTCACCATTAGCTGAACTTTTAGAAATCAGCTCGCGCTAAATGAAATGTTGCCCACAAAATCATAGAAGTTTGTTCAAGACTATGGTACAAAAATTTCGAGTGAAATTATAGAAGTGCTGGGACTGCCCTTTCCTAAATTATTATTACATTGAGTATTTTAATCATCTGTTTCCGCACCAAAAACGATCATGCAAAAAGAAGGGACGGGTAGGGCATATTCGATTGGTGCCGAACTTAGGTTTTCGAAGTTTATCTTACCCGAAACTCAGTCAGAAGCTTCAGCTTTGCCATTTTGAATCGTGTTACAAGTGTTAGAACTAACCCAGTTACGTTGAGCCCACTAGCAACTCCATTTTACTGGGCAAGATTGATGTTTTACAAGTCTCTAGAGTAGCTGATCTAATATTAACTCTTGAAACTCAGTTCACCGAATAGACGCTAGCGCACCTGTCTGCAGTTCCGATCGAGTCAAGCCTCGAGTGCTTAATTTCAGCGTCCTTTCAAAACATGCCCATCTATCTACATAGCTATCTATCTATCTATCTATCTATATTATACTAAAAGTCTGTGAACCGGTCTTGCTTGTGTCTTGCTTGTGTCTTGCTTGTGTCATGCTTGTGTCTTGCTTGTGTCTTGTGATCTTGTTTGACACATCTTCTTCACTTTTAGATAGGGAAGAAATGGGATGGATCTACTC
>LQNS02278080.1:5924636-5938358 GCA_001587735.2 Parhyale hawaiensis
ATGGAAGAAAGATCAGTATGAGTTACAGGTGAGAAGGAAGCAAAATGGGCACGAAAGGCAGACAAGACGATCGTGATGACGACCCAACGGGTCACGGGTCGTCTAGTATTATGCTAAAAGTCTGTGAACCGGTCTTGCTTGTCCTGCTTGTGTCTTGCTTGTGTCTTGCTTGTTCATTTACTTATGATCTTGTTTGACACATCTTCTTCACTTTTAGATAGGGAATAAATTCGATGGTACTCTGGGGGCCGGGGGCCTCTGTATCTGTGGTACGGAAGTTGAACTGAGCTGGGCCTCAAGAACAGGCGTGATGAATTCAGCGGTTCCATGGGCAATACAACTGAAATACGTTACATATAAAAATTTGACTTTGCTTACAACCTGGGTGTTGAATATTCGTTAGAGAAGCAATGAATCTGATGATAATGAACCGAACGGGCCGCTCCTTGATGGGCAGAAGAGGTGGGCCGAATAGCGGTTGTTCTATGCCCAGCTAAATAACTCCTGCGTTTATTGCCAAAGTGAAGACGATCATGATGGCGACCCCACGGGTCACGGGTCGTCTAGTATTATACTAAAAGTTAGCGATTTTTATTTGTGTCTTGTTTGTTTATTTACTTGCTTGTGTCTTGTTTAACACATCTTCTTCGCTTTTAGACGGGAAGAAATTCGAGGGATGAAAATTTAATTCCATTGTATCTGTGGTACGGAAGTGAAACTAAGCTCTACCTCAAGAACGGGCATGATAAATTCAGAATCAACAGTGCCATGGAAAATACAACTGAAATATGTAACACATAATTTGACTTTGCTTACAGCCTGGGTGTTGAATATTCGTTAGAGAAGCAAAGAATCTGCTGATAGTGAACCGTACGGGCCGATCCTTGACGGGCAGGAGAGGACGGCTGAATAGCGGTTGGTCTATGCCCAGCTAAATAACACCTGCTTTTTTTTTTTGCGAAAGTGAAGACGATCGTGATGACGACCCAACGGGTCACGGGCCGTCTAGTAGTTTCTAAAATCCAATGCGAAGAAAGTATTAGTAAAAGCTGCCTCCCAGCTTTGTTTTAAAGCGTAGTCGCGCCATCGCAAACCGTACACTTTGAGCAAACAGAGATAATTTGCGCATACGCTGGTGCAGCTTGTTCACCAGAGATGTCTGTTTTATGGCTGATAGAGATACTGCCCTTTTTTCTTAACTGAACCTTTATGTCCAGAATAATTTATTCTATTAGTTGGATTTGACATGGATTCTGTATCTGCAATTGGTAGCAATTGATGTATCAGGCAGTTGTAATTATTTATTTTTGGGGATTGTAATCTTGCGGTAAAATAATGCCACACCATACTACAACAAATACCAACACAATCGTTGCCAAAAGCAGGCTCATAGACCCCACGATAACTACCTATACTCTATTTCCCAAGTGGGCCTGATGTTAAATTGATTAAACGTCGATAAAATATTTTCCAATCAACAGAGCGACCTCGAACAAAAAGTGAACTGTTCCAAGTGATGCAACAAACGCGTTCATTAGCAAGAACCATAAATTCGTAGCTAGATATCAACCGTGGACGACGATAATGAATCTTAGGACAGCAACGTGACCTAAAACTGGCTTTCTAAAAATCAATTTACCAAGGGCCATTGGTTATGCATGCTTGCTTCTTTTCTATAGATGTTTTGCTTGCCAATCCAAGAACAGTTCATCTTTCTCTCAGGTCGCTATGTTGACTTGAGAAGCTTTTGTCGAACTCCTATCAAGTTGCCAATAGGCTCACTTGAGAGGAGTGGGCAGTCAAGTATTGTGAGGTCAATGGCAGGCGTCTTGTTGAGTTTCTGAGGCAGATCGAATGCCCCAGCTTATACCACATTTTTTACAGCCCACAGGGTCAAAACGCAAAGGAGAGAAATATTTATAACTAGATAATCTGATTTGAATACGAGTTAAAAGTAAACACAAGAACATCTAGTAATAACCGTGTTTGTACTTGGCAGATAAAGAAAAGCTCGAACATACTTTCATATGTAACAGCACCAGTGTCAACGACCATTGCACATCTCGAGGATGACATAGAAGAAGCAGCAGCTTGATATGCTTTGATCTAGCAATGTGTAACGCATCAGTCGACACGATGCTCACTAACGTAGTTTCCTTTACCGACAACGTCGATCAGATAAATCAATGAATGGTTGGATCCCTTGCACTAAAAGAAAATAAAATTTGAATGTAGCTACAGGAAATTCCAAATTGCAAAGTGATCAGGAGTACCACTTACAATGTTTCGAACTGCTAAGAACTCACAGTAACAACTTTAGGTTACCCTAAACTAAATCCTAAATTAACGTAGAATATTTTGAACAACCTTGCGCACGAAATAGCAAATAATTCTTACCTTCTTCTGAAGCTTGCTCACTAGTGACAATAGCACCACGGTCAACGAAATACTTTAATTCTTCTTTGCTCTTTCTTTTCTGGATCACGTATCCTGGATGCCCTGTACGGTTAGTTACCATCATCCAATTCATGGCTGTTAGAAACGCAGTAAGGATGACGCATGCAAGAAAGCACTGATTGAAATTCTGCGAAAAGAAAAAATAGAATCAAAAGGTACATTTAATTTAGTGGAGCACGTAGCAGTGTGTAGCTAAAGCTCAAATTACATCTGTCCTCCCTCATTCGGACTTTAAAAAAAATTCTGACTGCGGCAGCAAAATAAGAAACCTGCCAAAAATGCTCGACCGAGGAAATTAACCAAGCGATTAGCGTGACTTTTTTTTACAAGTGTCGTTTATATTTGCAGTGGCGCATAAAGTAAACCTTAATTTTATTCCGTTATATCTTGATGCCGTTCAATGCAAGCCAGTAACCTCTTGTCGTTTGTGATGAGATTTCTGATAACAACTGCATAGGCTTAATGCTTTCACAAATACGCCAACCCAACTATAAAGTTTCTAAAAATTATCTGCTCCAACTTATGGCGTCGTTTTGGAGCGCGGCTCCCACAGGATAGATGGTTGTTGCCATGACTGAACAACGAACCTTAACGTAGTTCAGCCATGGTTGCTGCATAGATGGTTTGCGTGTGGCAAACCTATGGCCCAGGACTCATTTGCTTCCCTCTAAGGCTCTGGTAAAGTTATGCAACAACTTATATATTGAATTTTTAGCTTACGAAAGGCACTGGATGCATCTTTGGAGCTAATAGTAAGCTACTGTTATTGGGATAGTAACAGGGCGGTAAATTTCAACACATAAGTATGTATGAAAATTTCAGGAGAGCAGTTTACTTTAGGCGCTGACACACCAGGTGCAGTTGAGCCGGCAGGCAGGCAGTATGCCCTATACACGTCGAGTAGTATAGCAGGTGCGAAGGTACAGCTCTGCAGTGTTACCAATTTAGCATTTTTATGTTAGATTTAGCATTTTGAGAGGTTTAGCTTCCAAAAATTGGTTTTAGCATTTATCGGAAAAAACAGAAAATTTGAATTTTTAGCATTTGTGACGTTTTTCTTACTTATCCAACATTATATGCCGAATATTAATGCTTAAGACACAAAGTAAGGCACAATTACAATAAAGCTATCTTTCATTCATTATTACAGCATTGAAGGGAAATTGTAACTCTGCCGATCGTACCAAACGTGTATTTAATTCGTTTATTACGAGACCGATCGAGTTGTAGCCTTCGCGTCATTTGTCTGTGCAGGAGCTATTCAGTGCAATGCCATATTTATTACATTATGAACCTTATTCTTAGTGCCGGTTAAACTTATAAAGTAATTCAGCATATCCTTCGCCTCACAATAAGTAACGATAGATCGAAGTACAGTCAAAAGTTCAACAAAAAGCACAAACTTGCCAGTCGATGTTAGAGTACGTCTTTTACGAATTATTTACGGTGTTAAAAAATATGAAACAACTACGGTGATAGACAAGTCAGTCATGTATATTTGCTGAAATGCAACATTTAGTTTGTGTGATCATCTGGACGATTTGTGCAAAAAATCCAAATCCGATAGTAAATCAGTGATACATCGAACTATGGGTGCAAACGTAGTGGAGAATGTTATAGTTCCTTATTTTAATGAATATTTAACTAGTGATCTAGGCGATAACAAATTTAGCTTGTAACTGGATGAATCTAATGATATCACTACTTACACGTTATTAGTTTTTTTTAGTTCCAGAGAAAGCCTATTTAGGATGTGGCAGCATTTACTTTAAAACTAATTTTACCCCATTCGATTGCCGAATGTTATTCAGCAGCATGAACGATATGAAAAATGAGGTTAGAAACACAATGTAACTGCCTATGCTATTAGCTATTCATTCTTTCTGTAAAATAATATGGTCTAAAGAGGCATAGCAAATGATACAAAAGTACTTCAAACTGCCAAAGGTTGCAATCAACAAAATTGAATTTATGGATTTCTATAACAAGACGATAGCCCTAGATGAGAATGCGAAGCTTGATCTATCAATTATGATGAAATTGCACTGAAACCGTAATTCAGCAAGAAATAGAGGGTCAAAATCATTTTCCTCTTTCTATGTAACTGGATACAGATAGCATTTTTTCTGCAGCGATTTTGCCAGAAAGTGCTAATTTAATTTGGCAATATTGTGCAGCAGTGCGCGTCTGACGCGAACCCTCTCTGACCAACGTCTTGGTGCACTCAGATCGCAGTCCACCGCTTTCAATCAGAGTTTTTCAAATTCCCCAGATAGAAGTTTTAGATTTCCCCAGCTGTTAAGAAAATTCCACTGATAGTCACAAAAGAATGCAAATAAAAACTTCATGCTGATCTCAATGTATGCGGTGACAATTAATTGCGTATTTCTAAAGTATTAGGCTTTAAAAAATATCCCAAAGTTGTCAGAAAATTCCTGAGACCCGCTCAAATTCCAAGATCAGTGGAAAACTCTCAAAGAGTGGCAGCACTGGATGGCACGTCTGGGAAGGCACGCAGCAGCAGTTAGAGCAGGAATCGGTCGCACCGCTCGCCGCCAGCGCTGGCTGCTCTGGACGGCGCTTAGCGCACTGACTCAGCGGACAGGTGTGCACAAAAGCCGCGGGAGCAGTTATCTTCCTCAGATATGGGGAAAGTGGGGGTGTCCGGGTCGTTGGACCTCCCGTCGATGACGCCATAGTTCTTGAAGACCCTTGGTCGACTGCAGCCGTACTTACTCCTCTGGACCAATTGGCCTACATCCGCAACACGAATCGGTGGGTGTGAGCTACCCAGTTAAAGGTGCGGTTAAGTTGATTTTACCTTTACATCAACTTCCATCCAAAAGATACTCAATATTACTCATCTTCTCACAACCGGATCATATCCTGTACTCACCATTTGCGAAGGTCGATAATATCTTTGCCTCTTCAAATTTGAATACAAAAATCTGCCTCAACTATAGAGATTAAAGAAGAACACCACAAAACTTTTAAATACAGGAAAATCTTTGAGTAATGCTTCCTGATAATTTGACTTCCCATGAGACTAATGATGACTATATAATACTTGTTGCTCAAAAATACGAGAAATTGTTCAAAATTAAAATTTATACATTCAAAATATTAGAACTTTATGAAGCTCCTGAAAGAAGAAAAGTGAAACTATAACATAAAAATCAAAACATATTGAGTTTGATTTGCGTACTCAAGTACAATATAATTCAGTGCAGAAAGCAGTGCACTTTTCTTCTCTTTCTACTGCACAGTAACATATTCAGACGAGTGGATGAGCGAACTCGTGAGAAAAATAATAATGTGTAGTTAGGTCTTAAAGCAGGGATCAGTAGCTGTGCAGAGGAAAAACAGTGCATGGATAGTCTGCTGAATAGCAAGAAAATCACGGAAGCCAAATCGAGAGGGAAATGAATAAGATGTAAAAATGTAACTAAGATAAATTATCTACTATCTGGAATCCCCGACTGCAAAATAGATTGAGCAAACCTAGCAAACTTCACCGCGAGAACACAAAATTAAAATGGTACATATTCATACTACCAAATTTTATAAAGAGCTATTACCAAACAGTAAACACAGTCACATTCAGTGTCGGATACTTCGTGGATTGTTGGAGCTAATTTCTAAACAGAGAAAGTTAACCCTATTCCACACGTTAATTTATACCGATAGGAGGCGTGTCTGTGGTGTCAGGCGTCTCTCAGGGCAGCATACTTGGCCCACTGATGTTTGTTTTGTTCACAAGTGACATGCTCTCGTTGAGAACACGATTATCAACTATGCTGACGATTCCACTCTGATAGCAGTAAAACCAACCCTCAGCATGCGCAATTTTGTCGGTCAATCTCTAAATAGGAACCTGTCGCGCATTAGTGCTTGATGCTCGGCCTGAAGTATGAACCAAAATGCCGGAAAGACTAAGACTATAACTGTCAGTCGGTCTCGGATCCATTTACCCCAACATCCACCTGTGAAGATTTATGACACATTACTTCAGGGGTCCAGCTCCTCAAAGATTCTTGATGTTGTTTCTATGATGAAAACTTACATTTGAGGTTTATAATAGGCGTTTCGTGTCATGGGCTTCGAGTGAGATTGGACTTCTGCCCAAAGTAAATTGTGTGTTTGGCGACAAAGCCATAGTCAGCAGATGCTTTTATGGTTTCTTGCTGCTGGTATTGGAGTGTTGCTCACTGGTCTGGGCTTCGGCCGCAGACAGTCACCTGCGTTTGCTGAACCGACTTGTTAGTTCAGTCATCAGGTTGTGTTTTAAGAGTGATCTGGTGAATCTGTCCCATAGGTGTAGGGTGGCCGGCATAAATTTTTTACTTTTTTATATGTTATTCGAAAATGAGAGAGATTGGTTGAAATCTTCTGTCCCTGAGCCCATGGTCTTTGGTTTTTTGGGAAAATTGACGCATTGGCGACTGATGGATGCCAATCGTGTCAGTTCAGTCGGTGTTTTCTAACCTGATCCGTTTCAGTGTGGAATTCATTGCTGAGATCGGCTTTCGATCGCGTTGGCCTGCATTCGTTTAAAGCCCGGTGCTCACGTAACAACTTTCGCTGCCGCTAGCAGCCTATAGAGACAACTCAACTAATCCGTTTACTTTGCCGCGGCGCGGCTTCAGTTAGGGCGAAATTTAACTGTATGAAAAACTCGAAAATCTCAGTCGCTAGGGCAATTTCTACACCATAGCCAGTGGCAATGGTGAACTTTCAATTGTCGCTCCTAATTATGAGCAGTTTAAGTCCACAAAAATTGATGTTCTAAGACTTAGTCCACGATGCTAAAGTCACAGCTGCAACTATGCAGTCGGATTAGTTGAATTGCCACTCGGCGGCTGGAGGCAACGAAAGTTGTTACGTGGGCACCGAGCTTAGCCCTCCCCGGCATGCCGACCGCCGTGAAACCGCACGTATTTTCGCTTTTGCAATTGTCTTTGCAATAGACCTACCATTGTGTACCATTGTATCATTGTAGGCTCCATTAGCTGTCCGACACGTCACCTGTAGTGCGGCGAGGGTTATAAGTCACTTGTTGATGGCATGCTGATGAATTTTTCTTGGCAGCATTTGGGCTTTCCGGGGTTGCATATTGCTGCATATGGGTTGTATTGCTAGTTTGTGGTGGCCGGCTCGAGAGTGAAAATTCAATAATAATAACTAGGGAGTAGTCTGAGAGCGCATATCTCCGCCAAGCAAGGCAGCGGTCACGAAAAATTCAAATTGGTTCTGAAACCATGATTTTTTGTATTAACACCAAAATCAAATCACTTATGCTTTCGACCATGTGTACCCATGTATTTCCCTGGTGCGTGGCCACTAATGTATATGACTGGGCCTAAACACTGGTTTGAACTTTGTTTACTTTCTACTTGTAATTGTATTTGCCAACCTATTGTGTTCTTAATAATAGTTATTTATTAATTATGTTAGGAAATACCCAGGTAGAAGCCGTACATATATATACACATTCGTAAATAAATATAAATAATATATCAATTACCGGAAAGAAAAACTATAGTACCTCATATCATTCAAGTAAGATACATACGAGCATTATAAATTTTACCTCTATCATATAACATTATAAATTTTACCTCACATCATAATTATAAGCAAATTATAAAAAGTAAAACCAACGTCGCAATTAAAAACATTTTGTAAACGTTTCGGATTATGTTGAATCCATCATCAGTACTGTGGAAACACAAGGATAAGTAGTTTTTAGTAACATGAAACCAGAAAACTAGATAAAATGTAGCAATAATAAATCACAAACCTAACTTAAAAATAGAATGTAGCCATAATAAGTCACAAACCTAACTTAAAATTTGCAACGGTACTGCAGATGCTTGCGTATTTAGAGATGATACTTAATATTTAGAGATACGACAACTTCAAAAATTGTAGAGTTGGGTGCTGGGTAACACATTCGTTTACAAACACTACCTTTGTTTGTAGACATTATTGTCTGTTGATAAACGAAACTACAGGAAATATTCCGTGACTACCATATATAGAATGAATTTTAATAGTTAAGGCACTTTTATACATTTTTCAAATTCTACCCAGTTTGGTAACGCATTTTTATGGGTGAATGTCCACTCCTGGCAACTTTTGGTGCGCATTGTCCCTGAAAGGTGTATGAACGGACACCTGTCATATGAAGTGATAGTTTGCAGGTGTTGTATTAATGGTGGTGATGGAGGAGGTGATGGTGGGTAGGGGTGGACACCAGCTAACACCTGCAGAGAGGGTATAAAAATCGCTCCTAGAAATTGTAACTTCAGTTAGGATTACTTGTGGAAGCCGTCTCAAATGTAACTCGCTTGCGATCAGCGCCTGGATCTCAGTGCAAGGAGCCGAACCGAACCCACAGGACTCAATCACAACGCAAGTAAAAGTTAACAGCATTAGATTATCTGGGTCGACGTGAGCAAAAAGAAGATACCTTTATTCTGCTTCCGATAGATGTTTCACCTCTATTTAACTGACCCTTAGGTGTATAACGTTGATATTTTTATCGATTAATATATAGGACAAGAAAGTTCCATATTTTTAGATGTTTAAATAGTACATCATCTGGATTTTAAGTTTATTTGGCTAAGTTTTCAACAATCTCAGCGCAAGTTCTTATTTTTTTCACCGCAGGAAGATTTTTGCTCCTTAGTCGGTGTGGGTGGTTACATTTTACCAAAGACACATTTTTATATTTCAATGCACTATTATCGGAAAGGCTTATCTTCAATTATTTCTCAGTAAAGAAGTCAGAGCGGATCTAAAAGGTTGAAAATAATGCTAGGAGTAATATAAGTATAACAACGTGGGGATACTTCAATTTATTATATATTATAATCATTTACCTATTTCCGATATTTCAGAACTGTAAGCGCGAGAAAAAAAAATTATTTTTGAAATCAGCAGCAAAATACTCTTCAAATCCCACACAATAAGCTCAGAACGGTTTTCCGCCTTGACCTGCGTAAGCTGCTTTGAAATTCTTCAGAGTAAAAAAAAATAAAATAAAATTCGCACAATTAAAACGTATATCAACCTATGCGTCAACAGACTAAAGCGCATCTAGGATGCAAAGGGCGTAACTGGAGGACTCGCGTGAAACCAGCATAGCAGAGTGACATTATCAATGACGTCATATCGACGAACGGTACAGTCGAACAGCCCATGAGTATTTTATACAATATCGTTAAAAAGTTGCCAATTGTAAACATCAAATTACTATATTAACATATAAATAAATAAATAAATAAAATAACACATACGAATTGAACTATAAACACAATTAATAGTGCAAAATTACGAGGGAGGCTGGTGGAGGCTTCCTCAGCTCTAGAGGCAATTTTTTGGGCTGGGATGGGCTCTGATTTAACATCTTCCAATTGAAGCCTTATTTGCATTTGATTTTCAATGCATACCGCTCTTCTCCTAAGATCATTTAACATATTGCTGTATTTTTTGCCCTAATACATTCAACTTCTCGCTCCTGACTGGCCAGCTATGTACTTGCGCAAAACCGTATACACAACACGGTACATTGGTAATCGTCAATTACAGAAAGTTTGAGCAATGGTTTCCCTCGTGTCGAGAATATGACACTACTGTACTTGTATTTTGGCAAGGATTAAAAGCCCGACAAAGAAAAACCTGAGGTCTCGCTCTCAAATATTCCTATTCGGGGATATGACGGCATACACCGCCATGCGATCACGGCTAAGTTTTGTTTTAGTCTAGTTGAGTCCTCCTGTTATACCCTGTCCTTCCAGGGCGCACCATTACTGGATAGTACAAAAATCCATACCCATATACGGTGCATCAATATAAATTAAAATTACCCTCAAGCATACACATCATATTCTGCAAAGATAAATGAACATAAAAGAAATAACATGAATAGTAATAGCTCACGATCAGAAAATATTGATTATTGCAGCTAATAATAACAAAGCACTAATTAGAAAGCACACCCATTCTCCGGCTCTTAAAAATTGAACAACGGATAACTCCTAGCCAGTACGCTGCGCACTCACGCGCACGCCCCCTCTCCCTTCACTATACAAACCACACTGACCAAGGAGGTTTAATAGAACGAGGGAACACAGCCATATTTCGCCGTAGTGGCCAAGCAATCTCTTTGTGCTTCCATTGCTGCTCCCTTTTTACCAATTGCAGGCTTCCACCAATCTCTCTCCGCCAATCGAAGATACCCAGCTATCCAGGCAGCGCTATCGTCTTTTACGACGGAGATGTGTGTGTGTTTGTGCAGGAAGATCGCGTGCGCGTGAGCGGCGTTCAAGTTGATGCGCCGCGCTGCTCGCTTGGGGTTAGGATAGGTTAGGCTAGGTAAGGTTAGGTTAGGTAACGTAAGGTAAGGTTAGAAAAGTTAGATTGGGTTAGGTTGGGTTAGGTAAAGTTAGGTTAGGTTAGATGGTTAGGTAATTAGGTTAGGTTAGGTAAGGATAGGTTAGGTTAGGTTTGCCTTGGTAGTGTTTATTTTAGAGGTGGCGCGCGCAGGAAGCTTACGTGAACGCAAAATCGTCGTGAGAGACGATAGTGCATCCAGGCCGCCAATCAGAGCATCTGCAGCCTTGCCAGACGCTCCAGCTTCAGATTTCCGTGGCCATTGCTACCTCTTTCTATTAAACCTCCTTGGCACTGACCGAGGTCGCCACGCGTTAAACACAAGAATTACGATCATTTTAGAAAAAATAGCATCCGGTATCATGCTGTGACGCATAATGAGATGAGAACCCGCACAGTTTATCGTTGACTGTGACCTGTAACGTCAATTGCTGTTTTTTTTTTTTTTTGTAGTAGCCACGACATGAGATAATTACAGCAGACAAGCATTTGTATTGTTTTCAGTTGATTGTAACACTTATATATACGGTATTAGATTGATGACACATTGGCAGAAGGGGCTGAAAATATCTACAGCTATCTCAAGTAACTTACTGTTGGCGGTGCAGTTCTTATACTCAGGGGCTAAGAACTGTACCATATAGGTGGAGTGATTTGAGCTATTACTTTTGTGGTATACAGTTTCCTAAAGACGAGAATAGAAGTGGGAATTGTAAGTGAGGTTGTTGTTGGCGTTTGGCAGCCTGTCCCATCGTTTGCCTATCAGCAATTGCGGAATGTAAAAATCCCGAACGCAGAATTGTGATTGGGGATCACCTGTTTAAGAAACGCGTGCCCACCGGTGGTTTGAAGAATACATCCATTTCAGATAACAATTTTGCAATGGATTCAATTGGAGATTTGATTCGGCTGAGTGGAGCAATGAAAACTAAAACAGCACTCCGAGAGCGCAGATCTCCATCAGGCAACGTAATATATTTACGAAAATTTCAAATTGATCCTGTATCCAAGATTTTTTTTATCATCAACAATGCTCCTTGTTGTATTCGTAGCAGTTCCTGTAAATTTTATGAAGATCCGTTCACAAGTTTTGTTTCATGTTCTGACCCACACAGAGAAAAGCAAACAAAGACCAACGCAGTAACTGACCATCACCAACATCTAGTCATTCGTTTTTCGAAGCATTCCTAATAGTTCCTGTAAATTTCATTATGGTCGGTTCTTGGCTTTTTGAGTCAAGCTGCCTAAGAAAAAACACAGACAAACAAAGGGCTAAAGTAACTTCACTAAAAGTTGATCATCTGCTGCTCCTGACATACTAAACAGTTCCTGTAAAGTCATGAACATTCATCCTTGCTTTTTCATGATCAATATCATGACAATCAAATAGTCAAACACACAATCAAATGAACCGATCAGCACCAAAGTGTGATCGTTTGTGTCGTTTTACATTGCTGACAATCCCTGTAAATTTCATGAATATCTGTTCAGGACCATTGGTTTATGCCACTAACAAACATACAGTAGAAATAAACATGGAAACCAACAGATAAGCCTACAAAAACGGTTATCTCAACATTTTGTTCAATTTTCTCCCAGTTACATCCCAACAATTACTGCGAATTTCGTGAAGATCGGTCCACAACAAAAAAACAAAAAAAAAAAGAGGCAGGCAAGCAAACAAACGGTTGAACTCGTCTTCACTTAAAATTAAGCTAATCAGTTGTTCCCCTTAACATTCCTAAGAATCCCTGCAAATTTTATCACAAGCCGTCCATAACGTTTTGACTTATATTGATGACAGACAAACACATGAATAACAGACAACACAACAAAATCATGTCAAAGACGAATGTGTCTTTATCTGCGTTTATTTCTTTGTTTATCTGCCTGTCTTTTTATCACATTTTAGCCCTTTAATACTCGCAAGGACTATACTGTCCCATTTCAAAGAGAGCTATTTCTACGAAAATGGACGATTAATTTGGGCGGTAAAGGGTAAAGAAAACAGATAGGCGAAAGTTATGCCAAATAGGAGACGGGCGCGAATCTGTCACACTCTGTTAAATAGGTAAAAAAATTGACCTGGTTACTATTGATAACAGAAGAAAGTAACCTCATATTTACCTAGGCCGAGAAGGATATGTTTTTATCGGCATCTTTCACCAAGATAACGTGAAATCTACAGGGATTGTTAGGGCGGGAGAACAGATTGCTACGGTTTTGGTAAAGATATGTTCACATTGTTCAGCCGTATCCCCACATCTCACGTAGCCGCTTACAGCATAGCAGGTTTATCAGGCACTTTCAGTAAGCATGCGTCCAGTAAGTTTTTAAATTTCACAGTCTCTGTACCGGTGACATTTCGGATGTGACGTGGCATTTTGTTGAATAATCTCGCCCCTCGGACCACGAAACTATTAAAATACTTTGTGGCTATCGCATCACCACCAGTTTTGTTCGGAATTCGCACTTCACAAGTACGACCAATACGGTTTGAGTGTCTGGCCTGAATTCGCCCATTGACGTTGACAGTATTTCCTTCTAGAATTTTCCAAACGTATATGATCGTAAAGCACTCGAATCTCCTTTGAAGTGAGTTCATTTGATGTTGAGCAAGCCTTTCGTGATAGTTTAAATCTTTCATACCTCGGATTTTGTCAGTGAACGATCTCTGGATGGCCTCGAGGCGCTCTAAGTCTTTCCGTGTGTCTAGCCCATATACAAAAAACTACAGAAAACAACTAATACTTAGAGATATTGCAGGTGAAGCAAATTCACTCTTTCTTGCAATTACTGAAACACACCTAAATGAGAGTATCTGTGATGCTGAGGTCAAAATGGAAAACTATACTTTGCACAGGTGTG
>LQNS02278080.1:6210394-6223160 GCA_001587735.2 Parhyale hawaiensis
AGGCTCACATATAGTCCTACCGTACCTCGAGCAATCAAAAGAAAATAGTACAGTAGGAAGACAGAGATATATCAGCTCACGCCTGCGAGCCGTTAAATGGAAGCTTAGAGAAGTAGCAGGTAATAGGCAAATCAGCTACAGGTAATGCTAGATACCAAGTTTTGTCATTTTTTTGTATGTCCTGCAAAATTTCTCAAGTTGTCGTCTGGAAACTTACTTTAACTGTTATGAAGCGAGTGAACGTTTTATTACGAAAATAAACCTAGTCAAGTCACAGTTTCTGTCTATGAATAGGGTTAGAAATGAATGATTTCGTAAGAAATCTACAAATATGCGGTGTAAATTCGTCCTGAAACAGTTGATACACTCATTGACTATCTCAAAACGTAGTGGTTGCATAGCAAGAGTGAAAAATCACATTTTACGGTGTTATATCGTAAAGAAAAATAGAGAAATATTGGTACCCAGTAATAAATAAGTTGTCGAGATGTTTGATACACTAGCTCACTTAATAAGTGCTGAAACCCAGGAAAGCCTATTCTCTTTGTTTGACGTAATTATTACGCCATCTCGTGCACGTGATACTAACTTGGCAGTGCTGCTAACGTTACTTCTCTTGTTGACTAATTTAGAGACACAGCCTTTAAAAGAAGATGGAATTTCAGAATTTCAAATCTATGTGCTCTCATGCTAATTTGTGTTGATATTTCAGTTTCTGGACAGCTGGTATCCCCGCGACCGGAGTGATATGCAAAGCTTTTTCCGTCCCTGCGCCACCCAGCGCTTATTCGTCACCAACTTGCTGCCAGACGAGGACGCTGTGCTGTATTTGGACACGGATATTATATTCCTACGGGCACCAGATTGCTGTGGGAGGAGTTCAAATCATTCAATTCAACACAGCTGGCTGCTGCTGCTCTGCCTACACCCGCTCCGATAAATGCTTATCCGGTAAGTACAACTCCTGTTCAGAGGCAACCTCAACGTCAACGGACGCCATATGCACTTGCCCAGGGATTCACAGTCATCGGTACACCAAGCAATGGCATGCTGAGTTCTAATGATGCCTGTGACCAACTGATTGCTTGCATACCTCAGAAACATGCACGATGTAAGATGTAGAACTAAACAATAGACAGAGAAAGCAAAATGGTCGTGTACAGGGTAACGTGGGGCAGCGAGCCCATAGGGACAAAGCGCCTTTTCATAAATAGGAAGGGTTAGTGCGTTCGTAACCACTTGTTGCAACATGCAACGGTCCGGGAACCCGCTGCGCACCAGTGTGTGTGAAAGGGTGTGGTTGGGTGAGGTTGTTGAGGGAAGT
Source organism: Parhyale hawaiensis (assembly GCA_001587735.2). NCBI lineage: Eukaryota > Metazoa > Arthropoda > Malacostraca > Amphipoda > Hyalidae > Parhyale > Parhyale hawaiensis. The sequence continues at coordinate 6,211,719 of LQNS02278080.1, forward strand.
AATGACCGTGTACATGTTTTAGCGCGTACTTTTGTGTCATTCCTAATATTTCTGTGAAGAAGGAAATAGCTACTTTGAATTGCTATATCTTGAATAATTATAAAGTATTATGGTTTCCGCGGGTGCCGGTAAATTCGTCTAACTCAATTCGTCTCAACAAATCTATCTAACTCAATTCGCCTAAAACAAGTGTATAGCTAGAAATCGCCCAACTCTAAATGTAGATCAAGCAGCCGTACCGCTATATTCCATGTAGATTTAGTTTTTTTTAATTTCTACTGTGTGAACTATTATCTGACAGTGTAATTGATTTTTATTTCCAGATGCATTCATTGAGAATGACGTTTGTCGAAACCATCTGGTCTGAATGCGTAATAAATGATTTTTATCGCTAGTTTAGTGTTTTTATACTCACGAAGTTTACCTAATCGCTATTCGTCTAATATCAAGTTCGTCTAGGGAACAAGTCATCTAATCAGCATTAGAGGTTGAATAAAAGAAATTTTTTTATTTTACCTACTACTATTAACCAAAAGTGGCTACATTAAGTTTAAAATAATCAATAATATAGCGCTAACACTCCCCCGTCAACAAAGAGTCGACTAACAGATTATAAAAAGCTCGCGTTAATAAATGTATATATGAAAAACCAATGTAAAATATCTACGTTGGTTTAGCTGAGTCTGGTTTAGATTAGGTTACTTCAAGTTGGGGGTTAGTTTAGGTGAGGTTAGATTAGGGGAAGTTAGTTTAGGGTCGGTTGGCATACTTTAAGTTAGATTAGTGTGGGCTAGGTTAGTTAGGGTTAGTTTAAGTTAGGTTAGTGTAGGTAGGTTAGTTTAGGAAAGGTAAGTTCAGCGCTTCCCTGAAGCAGATATTTGAGTTTGAAAAACAGTATCATAGCTACGGTGCGTTCACATTGCATATAAGCTGACTGGAGTTTATTATTGTAGTGTTTTACTCAAGATTTTACTTCTGCCTCTCACTATGGAAGACACATGTTTAAGTACTACTACTAAAAATACGTGCTTTAAACATCTGTCCAGACTGGTTCTCTAGCTATCTACATAATAGGACCCATGCTGTCCGGATTTCCAACCACACGTTCCCATTCCTAATAAACTCGTTTGGTGTTCCTCAAGGCTCCGTACTTGGTCCTAACCTCTTCTCCATATTTGTTAATGACATACCATCTCTGCAAGAAGACGTCACTCTTTCAATGTACGCTGATGATGTCCAAATAGCACTGCCATGCTCGCTAGACGAACCAAATCTTTTACCATCTAAAGCAGAAAATATTCTGCGCTGGCTCAAGGACTGGTATGACGAAAATAGCCTCAATCGAAGTGCTGATAAAACCCAATGCATACTTTTAGGAACGTCTGATCAATGTACAAAACTAAATTCCTTATCCTTCACTTTTGACAATATAACCATTCAGCCTGTTTCAGTCGTGAAGACCCTTGGAGTATGGCTGGATCAAAACCTTAGCTACGACTTGCACATTCAAAAGATGTGCAGTACTATTAATGGTACCCACTTCTTTCTGCACAGAATAAAACACTAGACGAAAAAACCCGCCTTCTCCTCGTACAATCGCTCATTCTTTCCCACTATAACTATTGTAGTCTAATTTGGGGGAGAACATCTCAAAAAATCCTGGCAGATCTCCAGAAATCCCTTAATTTGGCTGCAAAAATAGTTCTTAATGGCAAATTTCGTGAACGCGACCACGCAGGTCCTCTTCTTGAAAAATTAGAATGGCTGCGCATAGAGAATAAATTGAAACTTGATGAGGCCATTTATGTATTTCATTCCTTGTACGGCAAGCGTAGTTTTGCTAATACAGTTCAATTTCCCCGAAATGATGTGAAGTCAGACGGGAATTCTCGAAAAAATAAAGTTCTAACTACACACAGGCGTCTCCAAACTGGAAACAAGCAGTTTCTGTGTCTGAAGCTTTTTATGGAATAGTCTACCTGATGAGGTAACAGTGCCTCTTCCTACCTCACCCAAAGTTAGCCTCTTTAAAGCAGGTTGCCTGCAACATTTTCAGAACCAGGTAAACCAAACGACATAAAAAGCGAGACAGTGGTTAGACTCAAGTGCATGTCCCGGTACAGCGTTACTCTTTAACAGACTCTGGAAATAGGAAAGATTATTGACAGTGAGGCTCTCGACGCCAAGAAACCTCCTGCAGAGAAGATGGCACTAAGTGCCATCTGACATGAATTGTAGCGTTGCCTAATTCATATTGAATGAGAAAGAGAAAAATAGTAATAATTAGAAAAAAATGAAAAAATAAATAACGGCTCGTCAAACTAACCTTACAAATCAATACAGAGTTGGCCAAAAGAACTCTTTTACTAAATTTAGGAAGCATATATGCTGTACACCATTTCATTTCCCTAGAGTTCTTTCGAAACCAATCCAAAGGGCTCACTTGTCTCCTGCTTCCGAAGTTGTGCGCATCGTCAAATGCATCACTGTATAGACAGCAGGTTATGTACTATGATACCAATACAACACTTCCGTAGTCTCTGCATTAATGTCATTAATATGATGACACATTATCTGTCTTGCATTAGGCATATCTAGGAATTCACAGATAGAGGAAGAAGATATTTGTGTATGACATAGGATGTATGGTAAAAAAAAACATTCTAACATTGAATAGAATTTAGGTTGTGTTGTGTTGTGTTATAGTGTAAATTGTATACTTTCATATAAATAATATGTATTTATCCTTACTCTAAAACTCTGGAATGCTATCGCACTGTAAGGTGTTCCTTGTTATGGGAATTCCTCTATACCGCCAGGTGCAACGTTGCATAGATGCACCTTAGGTTGTGTAATATGTTGCTTAGACCCTAATAATGATAACACTTCCTAAGTCCCTGCATCTACGGGACGATATGTCATCTAATTTATTGTAGACCTATATGCAAATCTACAGACATAAGAGAGTTTGTATCAAATATATGATGTGTTGTAAAATAGCGTTTTGAATCACACACCCAAGGATCACGAGTGCCCCTTCCGCAAGGAACGTTGCAGCTTGCCGCAGTTCCTGTTGACGAGGTTAGTTTTGCAAATTTAGGTAGGCTCTCAAAACTTTCCCTCCCTTTTGTTTCGGGGAGGTGGGCTGCCGATCGAGGTGGCCGACCTATTCCCGCTAGACTTCTATCTTCTTGTATCCCCGCTAGACTTCTACCTTCTTGTACTTCTTGTATTTTGTTTCTTTCTCCTGTGCGGCGTAGCTGAGCGAAAGCGTTCAGCCGTGCCCGGGGGTTGGAAATGTACAACTTGCCCTTTTTTCCTGTTAGTAGCGCACTGACCACTCTGAGGGCAGAGAAGCCAAGACAAAAATTATAGAGTCAGTTGATCACTAGATTTTGGTGGGGTGCTGTGGCTATATATAATTTTGGTAGGTGTCACCTCTGCATTGAGTGAGGCCTTGCATCACTTATGATCTAGCTTGTTTGGTACTTGGCTCAGCGCTTTGCATGTACACTAAATAGGTGCTCCTTGCTGGTTTGTATAATTTGTAAAATCGTAGCTTCTTGCCTATTCCATCCGATATACGTCATAATATGTGGTTAATTTTAAGTACGAGTAAGAGCATCAATGTTGAGTTGACTTGCGAGTGATCCATGAGACGAACAGTCAACTCTCATTCGTGAAATTTGGCAGCAGACAATGTGAGATCTGAGCTGCATAGTTGTTACTCACGTCATAGGAGTACGGTGCAGACTAATGTCCTAATCATTTGGAAGGTGTAACATTAATTCTGTTGCATAACGTGTGCAGCCGTGTTTTGTCAAAGATACCAATTCAATTTTGACTCGTTGGAGAAAAAGTTTAAAATGTAAATGACTTCTTTCTTGGTAATTCAAGTTTGATGGGCCACGTATACTTTCTAAAGCCCAACGAAGTCGTTAGTTGTAGACAGCTGTAACATGCACACTACTGTGTAACTTTGTTTCAACTGGACAAATTTCCTGGGACGTAAATATGTCAAGGGGTTTCGAGTGCATTAATATGATTTGGGCTTGGCTGTAGCATATCTATTACGCAAACAAAGTGACCGAGCGCTCCACGATTCGTTTACCAACTGGGTTTCAGCGTGGGTGTGGCGCTCGGTCACCTAAAGAGAGCAGATTGTAACCTAATGACAAGGATGAAAATACAGACATGTTCATTACTGAATTTTATTTATAATTCTCACACACTATTAATACAAGGATATAATGGCGAAACACTATTTTAAGGCTAAGAAACACCCCCCCCTCCCCAGGAGAGTTCAGAGTTGGCAGTCTGAGTTCCTGTGTTTGTAGCAAATGCGTCGCGTCCTTGTGCATTGTACTATATCTAACTTACTGCGTCATGTATTCATGTAGCAGCCATCATAACATTATGTTAGTAATCCAGCGATCATAATATGTATTGGAACATTCATATTACCAAGTGAGGGTAGCTTCTGCTGAGCATTGTCAGAAGATTTTAATGTTGCCAGTTTAGGCAATTCGCCCAACTGAAGTGAGCGCCAGATGAAATCCTAGTCTACATAAGTTATCTTATACAGTTAAACATGTAAGAGTGACTTGTATTAGTTTTACTTATTGACATTCATTGGCTTTAGCGTCCCACAAGTAAGCAATACTTTTAGATGGGCGCATTCTCAATTTTAGCACGACAGTTTTGAAATTGTTTTGTATATGTTTGAGAATAAATAAAGGTGTAGAGGTGTATTGATAATTTAAAACGCGTTTTAATGGCGCACGAGCCTGTGTTAAACCACAGGAAGAATCCGGCGCGATATAGACATTGTGTCACTGATGCGCTAGTAAAATTCTGTACTACGACTACTACCAGCGCTTTATAAAATATAGATTGTGTTGGATAATAGCGTCATCTTATGCCTGTGTACAAATAATACATGAGTGGCCCTACGTGACAAAGTTTTTTAGCTCATAGTTGTGTCAAACCTGTAGCTATACACCGTAGATAGGTCTTGCCGTACGGTAACGATGCATTCATCACCTGAGGCGTGTTGCAGTCAGACGCCGGTGTTACCCTTACAATGTTACCCGCGAAGCAGTGAATGCGTTGAGCGCCCCAACAAAGTGTTGCGGAATATTCGGCAAGTTTGAACATATACATTTTGGCGTAGCCTAATCTTGACCGTATTTTAGGGTAAAAAGTTGGAAAACTACGCAAAAGCGCTTCAAATGCTAGAATTCTGCAATACATGGCAGTCCTTGACTCTGTAATAGGAATTCTTGAGCATCAAAGTCAATGTTTGTAAACAAAGGCAGAATTACCCAGCTCGTAACCGTACAATTTAGGAGGGTTATCGTCGGTGTCACCCAGTGTTACCCAACCTCTGTCGCATTGGAGGCCGGTGTAGCACGGGTGACACCAAAGGCCAGATTGCAACGCGCTTCCGATTCTTTACTTTGTCTCAGGAATATCTCTGCACCACTTAATGTAAATAGTGTAGGTAGTTGCACATTTTATAAGGTGGCATGAATACAAGTAATGTATATGTGTCTTATGCCATTGCATTCTGTAGAAGTTTCTGTTGTAGCAATGCAGTGTTATTATCTAAAATTGTGTGATTTATAACCTCACGTACAAAGCCTAATATTAGTACACCTTAACAATATCCTTTTAATCATTTGTTCTAGAACGATTGTTCCCAAAGTCACCTATGCTTGGCACCCCTAAAAAACTTTGGCTGTGTTCCTGGACCTCTACAAAATTAATAACTCATTCGACGACGAAAAACTTAAATTATCTCAATTTACGCCACAAACTAAAGTTTATTTCTAAATAACGTGGAAATCATCTAAGGTTTTGCGACCCTCCTTAACTTGAGAGCTCATCTCGCAGGGATGCGACCACTCCCGGTTGGGAACTCCTGCTTTAGAATGATTGATTTTGCAGTTTCCTGTTAAAAAAATGTCCTTCCTTATGCAACTTGGAAAGCATTGTCTGATTGCCCTTCTATGTTTTATAATATAAGTATTGTACATGTTGTATTGTATTAGTCTTAAGGAAAAGAATACCTTCACGCGTTGGAGAAAGAAATGATTTTATTTATTTATTATAGAAATGATATGGATTACTATATCATATAATTCTCCAAAGCGTGAGCATTTTCTGGTCTTACGGCTAGCACAACATATTTCATAGTTTTAATCAATAATAAAAGTGTAAGAGATCAAAGTCATAAAATAGAGCGATCGTTATTGATGAAAAACTCACATTGAATGACTACAAATAAACGTTTTTACAGCACTCAGAGGCATACTCCGGAGGACCCTTTTCAAGCCAGAATATACATGGGGATCACTCTCCCAGAGCCTGTCCGAGCTAGTCCCTTTTACGCAAGAGATGTTGCAGTTGGCCGTAGTTCCTGCTGACAAATTATTAGTTCGTACTGTTTTGCAAGTTCTCTATATTATATCTATATTATATATATCTACATTATATCTCTATATTATATTTGTTCCGCGAGGTGAGCCGCGAAATGATGGTAAGAGACACAGCCTATGGAGCTCCTATATATACCTGCTTCAGTCGGAGGCGACTTGTCATCACCACCTGACTAGGCTGCTGTAAGCGGAAAAATGGTTACCGTAACTCGAAAAGTGGTTTTGAGAGTACCATCTATCGAAGAGCAGTGTAAGCTCAACAATGTTGAAGTACCATTTTACTTGAAAAATTTACAAAAAAAAAAAAACGCGAAGTAACTGATCTGCAGTACTTATTTTAGCGTATGAAATTTATTCATTGCTCATTTGCATAATTTTCGTGTTCTGTTCATTCGAAATGGATGTTTGCGAGCGTTGACCAGCCTAACTCGTGTCGCAATCCTAGTTACCGCTTTTCAGGTTGCCTTTGAGATGCAATTGATGAGAGGCGGGTTCACCGGTGTAGCACCGGTACCCCAGAAATTGTGATTACAATACACTGTGTGTGGGAGGGGGCGGCACGGAAGGGCTCCTTCCCGATATTTCTTTCTTCTGTTATCTTATCTTTTGTTGTCTCTTTACCCTGTGTTATTTTATTTTCTTTTTATCATCTGGTTTCTCTTTTCTTCTTTATTATATATCTCTAAAATTCTATATTTTTCTAATGTTATCTATTTTTAGACTTGAATTTAACATGTGTTAGTTGAGTCACAATATACCAATGTGTGAACCTATTGCTAACATAGACATAGAGCGTTGTACAGAATGTAGATTGTGAAGTAGAATAGCGCTATAAATTTGCTCCCTAATCGGTAGGGCTGATTGCGATAACGCTTTATACTAGTTTACTGAACAAGTATTGCAATAGTATTATTGTATGAAAACCTTCCAACGGGCAGAAATATATGCTTTTTCTTTCTTTCTTTCATGAAGCTGGCAGAAAATGACAGATATATTACAAGCAGCAAATGATGAAATTTTTATGACTTGCTATAACGTTTGTCTGTCAGATTGTTTTACTCCTTGTCGGCAAGATAAACCAAAAATTTATGGACGGATCGTTAGATATTTGTATAGGAACTGTTACGGTACGATGTTTAACAGGAAGAAATAATAACGTTTTTTACCATGATTTATTTATCAGTTTGAGTGCTTGCCTCTGTGCTTGTCTTTTCATTTGTCAGAGCGTAAATCTATTTTAAACTGAAGTTCATGAAATATATAGGAAAAGTTAGAATGTTAGGAACGGTCCGAGGAACAAATGACCCCATTTTGGTGATGATCAAAAATTCAAAAGGAAATCCTGGAGTCAGACCAATTTGAATTTTTTGTCAACATTACATCGCCTGACGGAGGTATGCGCAGTTAGAGTACTTCTCTAGTGGATTTTTATTTTGTGGTATACACTTGAACTGTAAACCTGATATACTTTCTCCCAATTGTCATTTAATCATGTTATAAGAGTTCTTTTTATCTTGGAGAATTATTAGGGTTTTTATTCTTTGACATTACAGTCTCTACAAAAAAAAATTTGACATGTCAAATAGTACATGACTGAATATAAGTTTCATATTATTTTACATTTCTTTCGCTTTTTATGGATAGTTGCATAGACAAATGCATTTCAAACTCTGTAGACAGTGTTATCCTTGTAATGAATGTTTTCTCTAATGACAGTTTGTTTTTCACATTTTCTGTACTTCTTCTCATTATCTTCTTTTTGATGTTACCGAGATGAAAGCTATGTTCATCAATGAAATTGAGCTATTTATCCAATGAAATCTGTGTTTTCTATCCGAATATTATTTACACTTGACCATTGTTCTATTTCTTAAACTGATTTAACTTTACTGTCACAGGCTTCTTTTCTAAATAAGCTTCGTCATCTTCGCGGTTGAGCTGAAATAAATGACACTAAGGATCTGAAATGACAATAAAAAGTGCCCCTCGGTAACATCAAACGAATTACCCCGTTGACTAGAATAATTAACTCGTCCATTTCGAAAGGTGAGTTTCCGACACTATGGAAAGAGGCTCGAGTGGTTCCAGTCCTGAAAAAGGGGTGCGCGCTTGAAAAACAAAATTACCGACCAATGTCAATCTTGAGAGAAGCTTCCAAAGTGATCGAACAAATTACAACTGATCAAATCATGACCCACTGTGAAAAAATGAAATCTTGCCTAAGTCTCAGTACGGTTTTCGTAACAATCGAAGTACTTCCAATGCGATAAATGCAATGCTTACGGAGTGGATTAAGGCTAGGCAGAACCAGGAGAACATTGTGGCCATGACATTTGATCTCTATGCAGAATTTGACTGCCTCGACAGAGATACCCTAGACAGAAAGCTTCATGTTCTTGGTTTTAATTCGAGCACTCGAAGATGGGTAAAGTCCTATCTGACAAATCGGCCTCAGCGCATTTCAGTTGGACAGTCTCTATCTAATCAAATTATCATACATGTTGGATCACCTCAAGGAGCAATCCTGTCGCCTCTCCTCTACCTGCTTTATGTCATGGACATGGAACTGTGGACAACGGCCAAAGTAACAACTGATGCAGACGATACGAGTGCCGCAGTATCCAGCAAAGAGATCGAATCCCTTATTACTGTGGCGCAGAAAGAAGCAGAGAACGTGTTGAAGTTTTCGCTAGCAATAACTTGATAGCAAACGAATAAAAGACACAGGTGATCATCTTACGCGCAACAAACGAACAACAGGCAAACTAGAGGTCAAGATCGGTGATGCGATGGTAAAGGAGAAAAATTCGTTGCATCTGTTGGGTATGGATATCGCCTGTGACTTAACATGGAACATTCACCTGGAGAACCTGAGGAGTGAACTGGGTAGGCGACTTGGACTAATGAGGAGATTATTCACTTGGATCCCTAGGAGCAAGATGCTTCCCACTGCGCATAGCCTCATTGTCTCTAAAATAAGATATGGTCTTACCACATATTCGACCCTGAGATTGAAGAGAGATGATCCAGTAGCTTCCAATATGCAGCGAATACAGGTGATGCTCAACAAAGCTGGACGATTGATCACAGGTGCGAAAGTAAAAGACAAAATCTCCAATGAGACCATTAGAGCCAGGAGTGGACTCCCATCACTGAATCACGTCGCAATTGAGGCTACATTATTAGAGTTGTTGCGTTCCTTTAACTATGGACTACCTGTCATAAGTGCAGCAGCAGTTCGGGGACCTCATGCCACAACTAGAGCAAATGCCAACCACCAAATAAGACCTCCCTGTCAGTCGTCCACCCGAGGAGATTGGTTTCTCAGCAAAGCCATCAAAGTGTGGAATATAAGCCCAATCGAGCTAAGGAAAGAAACGAAAATCAACCGGGCCAAGCAAAGTATCAAAATATACTCCAGGTCATTTCCCGGGTAGCAACCTACTCTTCTTGTTTTTAACATTGCTGATATGTTTTCAGATTTGACGAGATGGACTGCCACCAACTGTAATTTTAAAAGTGCGTACACACTTCTTTGCAGAAGAATAATAAAAGAAACTGCCCCAAAACTGAGATTCTGTAGACTGGAAATTAAACCCCAGTTTCCAGTGTTTCACTATAAATTGGAAATGGCCAGAGACAGAGGAAAAAGTGATAATGTTACTGCGCATGCGCAAATATCCCCGAGGCCCTCACTTTCTTTTTTATATAAGAAACATACAACTTTTGCACACGTATAAGGTATATGTGTAAGTGACCAAATGCAGATGAATTATTTGGTTTGGAGGACAACAAAGCATGCTGCTTATATTGTATTGCGTACTCAATGTTTGACAGAACACCCACTACAAACGTATAGGATTCAACTCTGGCTTGTTCCTCTTCAACCTCACAAGACTGAGGAGCTTCCCAGGAGGGTGGTCGGAGAGTATTCTCTCTCTCTTTCGCAGACACGACTATGTCACCAATGACCAAGTGGCCCTGAATGTTTTGTTCGATAACGTGAGTATTGACTCTTATTATTTGCACTAGCGGCACCTGTGGAAATTCCACGGTTATCGATTGCTTTCTCTTTTCTAAGCGTAACGAATGCAAGCAACGCTATTATAATCTAGTTAAAATCTAACGCACCATGTTTGACGTACGACTCCTGAGGAGCCTCATTCACATTGAAGTCGGGTGGCCACAGACGACTTTCGTCGGCGTTATTACCATAGAGCTAACGCAATAATCCGGTTACTTCGTCACGGCCACGGCATCATTTTCAACATTATCAAACTGCCCAAGAAACTTTAGATGTCAAACTGCTACAATTTTGAAACTATAGTAACCGCTAGTTGGAAACTTTCGGCTAATGCTCCAGTTTGACTTCGTAAATATATTACATCTCAGTTTTTCTTGCGTATTGTTCATGTACGTCAAACTGTAATGATGTTCGCGGCAACGCACTCAAATTCTGCTGATAATGTTGAATAAAGTCGTACGTGGGTATTCGGATAATTGCATCTTATTTACTCTACGATACTCATCGTTACTACAGCTCTTATAACTACGCATCTCATCTCCTCTGACCCTTTGCATACCTCAACATACCTTGCTTACCAAAACGCACGCTCCTCGTCTATATCACACCTGTTATACCCTAACTCACCTCGTCTACCCAGGCAAAATAAATTGTCGAGCGACAGTCGTGCGACTGCAGGTAATTGCTGTAGGACGTGTCGGAAAATCGAAGTAGAACTGTCGTGTACGAATCGCTATGTCCCTTTTTTGGGCCGAATTTTACAGCTCATTTCGACAATCGGCCGGCACAGTAAATCGCGGTGGGTACGACTCATTACGGCAATTCCTCGGACACATATCGACTGATTACAATAATTCCTCGGACACAGTTCGACTACTGTCAGCTATTGGACAGCTCATTTCAACGATGCGCGACTATGGCCACGAGTTATATTGCCATTAAAAAATATAGGCACGCACTGCAATTTACAACTCGTTT
>LQNS02278080.1:6246849-6262140 GCA_001587735.2 Parhyale hawaiensis
TTCTTTACTTCAATGCATATGAAACCAAATGGTAATCCGTGGCCTCCTTTGGCTCTTTTTTGGCCTCACCGCCCACCCTGCCGCCCCTTTTAGCCTCACCACCCCTCTTCTGCCCCTTTTGGCCTCACCGCCCCCCTGAAACCCCCTTTTCCTCACCGCCCCCTCAGAATTCGCCAACGCCCCCAGGGGGGCGCTACCGCCCACTTTGGGAATCACTGCTCTATGCTAAGATATCATTAACACTTGCAACTCATCCCAGTTGCTGGAAACTATCATTTCAACCTGCCTAAAAAAATTAAAGTCAAACTTGTGTAATCAGCGCTTTCAAGCTTGAATATCGATAACAAAAAAGTCAATAGGGTAATTAGGACAATATTTAACAAAAGAACAATCTTTACTATGTACAAGAGAGCTACGAGTTTTGTGCGAGCCTATGAAATTTAGAATACTTTGGTTACTCTTTGAATCTTCCAAATCCTGCGAGTTTGGCGCGTGTGCCTTCGGGTCAGAGTTTGTTAAGGCTTCGAGTTACAGCAGGTGGTGAGGGGTGAGGGTGCAGTCGTAGGCTCAATTAATGTGTCAGGCAAAGAGCGTTACTATGGGACCGCAGAGGGCATCCGTGGGCTGCACCAAGTGAGGCCGATCTAGGATATGCGTGGGTAATTGCTGGTTTTCCCACAAAGAAAATCCATAAACAAAACTTCTTTAAATTGTATTTGGATCCAATATGGAATACTAGCGTGCACTGCTGTGGGATACATATGGGTGAATAATTGGGAACTATTAAATTTAACTACCCGCAAGAGACTCATTTGAGCTACATAAACTCGAACCCATCTGGAATACCTTTAAGAAATGCTGTTTTTTTAAATCCCACTCTATTATTGCTCGGGAGACACATACAAGCGTGTGTTTTCACTGTCGAACATACTTAATGCATGGATGATCACAGTGATGTGCGCTGTGGACTTGACGTTTTGCTTGCCCACAATGATATTTTCAGACACAATAACGACTTTTTGACCTTACTGTTTCAACTTTTTATTTCCACAACGCAGGCTCTCTTCAGCTCGTGGCTGCACCATAACATGAGCCAGTCTGTGTCGAAGCTGCTCTCCGAAGTAGAGTCCGCAATGGCCGCTGCCAAGCCTGCCAGAACACCTTGCTGGGGAGTAAAGGCTTTTGAGGAGGTCGTCCTTTTGGAACAACACCGAGCTGAAGCTCATCGAGCGACTCTGCAATTTGGGCACGGACACAAACAACATTAAATTTTGATACAACAGGCATGACGAAACGGCCATAGCACCCGTTCATCATCGGTCACCGACTTTAGTCTTCATTCTTTCGTGTTTTCCCATTCAGGAGCAATGGTATTAGCCATACACCGGTTTGAGTTAGGCAGGTCCGCAAATTTTATGATATAGGGAACAGCGCCCCAGAGAGATCGCATAGCAATAAGTTACGTCAGCCAGGCTGTTGAGACATATATCTCTCGCTTCCTTCCTTTTTCATCCTCCAACTTATTGCGTCCTATTCTATATTTTCTTTCCTGACTTGCTGTTCCCCTGCGCGTTGCACATATAGCTAGTTTGCGACTACAGTGACATAACTAAAAATTCGATATTTTGAGTTAGTGCCACCATCACAAAGCCCGCGTCAAGTTCTATTAGTGATAACAACGCCACACTGAGTCTGTGAAAGCGGCCGCTTGAGAAAGGTTATTATTCAAGTATTAGTTAAGAAAATACGGCCATATTAAAACTGTTTTCGCCTCTCTTGAAAAATGTCCATTTTTGAGTTATGACACTGATGTCACACCCGAGCGATTATGTGGAACGCCGTCTTGAATTTTGGATAAGACACTGTCATATGGAACTGATATTTACCCCTCCCACCTGGTTCTTATCGTTTTTATGCAATTAATTCTCTTACCTTTTTATAAATATGGCGCTCTGGGTTACATATCCTCCTACATCATTAATTTTTCTATACAACACAGGAAGCACTTGATTAGTATCTCCTCTTTTTCCATGACGTGTAAGGAGATTCCATTACGTATCCAAATATCAACCAGTATTTTTGTCAATCCCATCCAAAGTTTTCCAAATTCTTCGGAATTTTGATGTCACGTCTTTTTTGGGAAGCACATGCTGCACAGTACACATGCTACTGTTGAGTGGATTTACTGAGAACTTGTCAATTGTAATTATCATGGCTAACTTTGATCCTCATCTGGCAGATGCTCCTGAGGGGAACGGGGAAGTTGTGGGAGGAAGGGTGAGAAGAGCGACTGATGGACAAGCTCCTTCCAGGTGGATATTCTAGGCAAACCTTTTTTTTTTGTCAGAATATCTTGGGCCTTACTCCCGAAGGGTTTCCTTAGTGATTCGTCCGCAACAGATGATGCATCTGGCTACAGTGCCTGCTGATGTACACTTAAAAGGAAAATAATAGCTGTAGCACAAAATTGACCATATCTTATTTTTGCGCAATCAGATTTTCATGAAACTTGCAGGGAAATCGTGACATCTTATGCCAACATTGTTCAGTTTGTTTACATTTTGCTGCGTCTTCTGATTGACAACACTTTGCATTTGTTCTCTTTTTGAGGTGAGTGACAATAATAGCTTCACGTATATTCTGCTAAATTGGGACGTGGAAATGTTCTAACTAACGAGGAGAAAGAAATTATCATCAATGGAACTACTCAAGGCACCTCTCCTGATGTCATTGCCCGAAAAATAGGATGCTATATTGACACAGTGACATTCTTTAGGACCCTTCATCACGAAAAAAAAAAAAAAATGATCAGATGCTGGGCATTCAAAGACCTACTAATAGAGAGACAAACCGAAAAAGTATGGTGAGGATAAAAAGACAGACCAGCGAAAATTTAAACGCTTCCGTATATTTTAGTGTTCTCCGTTTTAGTGCAAATTTTTAGAGAATAATGCGTTTGGTGTGGGCCGCTTCTGCAGATGCGTGAGCCAACAGTCAAGGATTGCTCCACACAATCCCTCGCCAAGTTTTCGTTCAACGGGAAGAGGCGGGAATCCGTTGCTGTAAGCAGAAATTAAGATTTAAGAACTAGAATGTTGCATTTACGTTAGAAGCGTAACATTTAATGGTTCAAGGGCAAGAACTTCAACGGTTCAAAGAACAAAAACTTCAACGGTTTAAAGGGCAAGAACTTCAACGATTTAAAGGCCAGAATTTGACAATTTAGAGACAAGAATTTTGACAATTTACAGATAAGAATTTTGACAATTTACAGACAAGGATTTTGACAATTTAGAGACAAGAATTTTGACAATTTAGAGACAAGAACTTTGACAATTTACAGACAAGGATTTTGACAATTTAGAGACAAGAATTTTGACAATATACAGACAAGAATTTTGACAATTTAGAGACAAGAAGTTTGACAATTTAGAGAAGTAAAAGTTCATCAAAATTTTTTGAAGCTAGAACTTATCCATTTTAGAAAAGCACGGCCAAAGCTTCCCAGGCCATTTTAAGCTGACTTCTTCTCACTTCCGCTCCATCAATATATTTAAGCTCCGCATATCAGCGGCCATCGATCATGCTTGCGGGCATTAATGACCATCGCTTTGGCGTAGATNTTCTCCCCTTCTTTTTTATTTCTCCTTTCTTTTTTCTCTTTCGTCTTCCATTTTTTCTCCTCTCGTTTCTCCATTCCTCTACATCCTACTAACATAATGGCAATAGCTCATAGAGGGCCTGGGTGTAAGTTCCGGTGTCTCTTTGGGAATGGGCCTTTTGGATCGTCTACTGCCGCCTATCTAATCTAATCTTATCAATTTTAGAAGAGCTTATCAATTTTAGAAGAGCTTATCAATTTTAGAAGAGCTTATCAATTTTAGAAGAGCTTATCAATTTTAGAAAAGCTTATAAATTTTGGAAGAGCTTATCAATTTTAGTAGAGCTTATCAATTTTAGTAGAGCTTATCAATTTTAGTAGAGCTTATAAATTTTAGTAGAGCTTATCAATTTTTGTAGAGCTAATCAATTTTAGTAGAGCTTATCAATTTAAGTAGAGCTTATCAATTTTAGTAGAGCTTATCAATTTTAGTAGAGCTTATCAATTTTAGTAGAGCTTATCAATTTTAGTAGAGCTCATCAATTTTAGTAGAGCTTATCAATTTTAGTAGAGCTTATAAATTTTAGTAAAGCTTATCAATTTTAGTAGAGCTTATCAATTTTAGTAGAGCTTATCAATTTTAGTAGAGCTTATCAATTTTAGTTGAGCTTATCAATTTTAGTAGAGCTTTTCAATTTTAGTAGAGCTTATCAATTTTAGTAGAGTTTGTCAATTTTAGTAGAGCTTATCAATGTTAGTAGAGCTTATCTTTACCTTTACACCTTTATTGTCTCCACATCACAATACATGTTAAAGTACGAACAAAGTAAAATAATCAAACACTTGGAAACAAGCCTCTAAAAGCTATTGCTCTATAAACCAGTTGATTAAACTTTTATGATGAAAACTATAAATTTGTGTTGGAATTTGGGTGGAAATAAAGATAGTACAACTTGAAAAAACTTACATTTCCGCGTTACTACATCCAGATTAGAGAAGATAAATATCAAAACAAACCGGCGTCGCCATATTGGACAGTTGCTCCCCACCTTGTAACCTCTATATTTGGAAATTAACCCATTTCTTAGCATGGGAAGACAGTGTGGGTTATCTGAAAAGGAAAAAGGTCAAATAAGCGCATTGAATGAAGAAGGATACACTATATCTGAGATTTCTAGGAAGGTTAGCAGATCTAGAAAGGTGGTAACTAACTTTTTGAAGAACCCAGAAGAATACGGAAAAAAGAAGTCTCTTGGCCGCCCTTCAAAATTGAGCCCTATACAGCCCGGCGCCGACTTCTCCGTGAGGCGTCACGGACAGGAGAGGGGTCAAAAAGCCTGCAAACATCCCTGCAATTAACTGTTATACCGAGAAGAGTGCGACAGATCCTGGGTTCATCTAAGAACTTCAGTTATAAGAAAAGAAAAACTGCACCAGCACTTACGAAAGCACACAAGGCAAAACGCGAAGAATGGGTCCGAGAAAAAGTTCCATGGAATCATGAAAATTGGTCTAATGTTATTTTTTTTCGAGGAAAAAAAGTTTAACATAGACGGACATGACGGTTCTGAATACTACTGGCATGATCTTAGAAAGGACAAAATTTCAGCAAACGACCTTTTGGTGGCGGATCCCTTATGATCTGGTGATGATGGAAGGTAGACAGAATGTTCAGAAGTACACAGAGGTCTTAGAAACTAGTCTTCTCCCATTTCAAATTGATAAACATCAGCAAGAAGCGGTGTTCCAGCAAGATAATTGGTGGTGGTTCAGTTCTTGCTGTAATTAGTCATTTTTATCTGGCAGACGTCAATGTGTAGTTGTTGATGGGAAGAGGAGTGAGTTTTTGGATTTGTTTTCAGGTGTCCCACAGGGTAGTGTTCTGGGCCCTTTGTTGTTCATTGTATATAAGGCGGATCTGTTTCATCTTGTTAATAATTTACTTGTCGGTTACGCTGATGATGTTACTCTGCTGGCTGTTTGCGATATGCCAAGTGATAGATTAGCGGTTTCAGAATCTATAGTCGTACTAAACCTTTAATAACTAAGGACCACAAGATCCACCCCCTACTCCGATTTACGCCCGTTCTGATTCTGGTACGAGCACAGGTCCAGCGCATGTCAGGGACCTCGTTTTCTTGCACTCATGCTGGATGGTATATCACTTCCTGTGTTTGATGACTTGGTAATCTTGGGTGTTAATTTTGATCCAAAGTTGACGTTTGAGCCCACATTCGTTCGGTTGCCTCACGTGCATCACAGAAAATTGGTCTTATGAAGCGTGCTTGGAGGGTGTTTGGCTCGGTAGATTTGACACGTCGCTGCTTTAATTGCTTTGTCCTCCCTCTTCTGGAGTACTGCTCTGTAGTCTGGGGTTCTCCTGCCGATTGCCATTTGTGTTTGCTTGACAAAGTGGTTCGTCGATGTGCGTTCATGCTGGGTGGCGTTGTGCCCTGTGATCTGGGGCATCGTCGCAGAGTTGGTGGGGTCTGTTTTTTGTATAAAATCTATAACTGCCCCAGTCATTCACTGTCTGAGTTTCTTCCGAATCTATTTGTTCGGGTGAGGTATACTCGGCGGACTGGTGCTTTTCATGAGTTTGCCTTGGAACCGTTACGATGCCGTACGGGCCAGTATTCCCGTTTGTTTTTTTCATCGTGTGTGGATGTTTGGAATGGTCTTGATGGCTGTGTCTTTGCTGGTGCTGGTATTGGCAGCTTTAAACGATCTGTACACAGAGCTACTCTGTGATCTCGGATCTGCTTTTTTTCATTCTTTTGTTTTCTCCACCCGCTGGGCTGGTTGCTTGGGGGTTTGTTAACCTCATGGGGTTTCTCCATTCCTACGTCGCCAGCCTGGTGTGATTTAATAATAATAATAATTCACACGACGAGGTTGACCACAAATTGCCTGAATACCCTTAATATCGCCACTTTAGCTTGGCCTGCTCTGTCACCCGATCTAAACCTAATTGAGAATCTTTGGGGGATACTCTCACGGCATGTTCACTCCAATAGAAGACAATTTCAGGATAAAGAAAGCTTGTGGCAGACCATAAATGAATGCTGGGAGGCTATCCCTGAAGAAATGCTCGCTAATTTAATTAATTCTATGAATAATCGATGTGTGCAGGTGTTGCAATCAAAAGGCAACGCTTGTAAATATTAAGAATTACGTTTTTTTTTTGCTTTCATTGTTTTCTAAAATACAATTTTTTCATTCATTCCATATGTGCTATCTTTATTTCCAACCGATTTGCACCCACAAACTATTGTTTTGTGGTAAAATTTTGAAAAGACAACGAATACAATAAGATTATAAGGCATCAGGTAACTAGTTAAAGTAACTTTATCCAGTTAAAATTTCAACTATATTGATGCAGTGTTTTTTAACTTATTACAAAATTTCAAAATGTGCTTTCATTATTGCCACCACTTTAGGTGTAATCATTGGTAGCTCGCAGACCAAAGACTTCACGTAGAGCGGTGTGATGCATCCGATGAGGGGCGCCACGGGCAGTAAGCGAAGGCGGCGCAGCTCGTAGCCGCAGGGTTCCAAACGAAAAATTAGCAGGCCATATTATGCCGAATAAAATATGAAAAAAAATATATATATATATAATCGAAATGAAATGGCCGCCAAAGATAAGAGGTCCAAATGATGACCAGTAGAGCTGAGATGGGGAATTCAACAGAGCCATGAACTGCTCCAGCGCTGTCCTGTCTGTCGGCCGGTGGAGATCTGCAAAAGACTCACTTTTTCTTTAGCATTGATTCAGAATATCGGTAAGGAAACTCTGCAACAAGAATGCACAGTGACGGTCTGAATTGGAGGCTCGTGAATTTTACATAAATCATATATCAACTATTTTGTCTTAATTCCAATATTTCTTGACAACACTAGAAATGTGTTTCGTTAGCTACATAAAAAGATCCGGGCAAAAAATCGATAAATTTTTACTGAGGCGTGGCTTCTTAAAGTGCTTAAAACCACAAGAAATGACATCCTTCGCTTCATTGCTCCTGTCAAATCCGCTCTAAAATTTCCTCCTCCTCTGACCCCAAGACATAAAATTTTGATAATGGAATGGGCAGAGAAATACATGAAGATCAACAAGAATCATGTTCTTTTCAGCGACGAAACCCGGGCAACCCTTGATGGACCTGATGAGTGGAGTGAGGGTTGGGTGCTACCTGGAGGTGAGTGTCATCAACGTATAAAACGCCAACAACAGGAAGGTGGTGTTATAATATGGGCTGGTATCATAGGGGATCGACTTTTAGGTCCGGTTAGAGAGAAAATTACATCTGCTCCATATTGTGAATGTTAAAGGACGCCTTGGTCCCACGGCTGGATGACATATATCCCTTTCAATGCTTTGAAACTTGATTTTCATGTACAATAATGCGCCCTCACACTCTGCCCATACTACCACAGCATTTCAGGATGCTCTGGGGTTACACGGAGAAAAACTGATGGTTTGGCCACCGTGCTCACCTGATCTAAACCCAATTGAAAACTTTTGGGCTTTTTTAAAAAAAGAAATGTACGCTGATGGATGGCAGTACAACTCAAAATCTGTCCTGTGGGATGCTGCTGCTGCAGCAGCAAGGGCAGTTCCACCATCTGCAATAAAGAAACTAACTGGCTGCATGGATTCAAGGACTATTGACGTTATTAAACGTCATGGGATTCATATTGGCAAATAAAACTTTCTTTAGTCATTGTAAACTTTTGATTAATAATTTCTTGTTTAATACATATTTTTCTCATTTGTGTTGTTCATTTTCGCTCCTCTGGTAATATAAAACTGTGAATATTTGTTTTTTGTTAACTTGGAAAGCTATTACCACCGCTCAGTGAAATTAGTAAAACTGACAAAAAACATGAGTTTTTCAGAACCAGCACGATCAGTCATTTGGAAATTTGCATGTACCATAAGCTTCATAAGTTCAACTTTCTGTGAAGTTTTCACTGACAGTCACTTACGTCTGCTGGACCGACTTGTTAGTTCGGCTATCCCCTCTCCTGTGGGACAGTTTCATCAGATCATTATGAGCGACAGTGACCTATACTCGAAATTCGTGTTCAGCACATCAATATCTACCATATAGTCGTCTGAAGTTTGCGCGTTTGAGTCGTGAGTTATAGTAAAAAGTACCGTATTTTTTCTGTCGTACAAACTGGACCTAGAGGACTACGTTTTCTTGGCTCTAAAGGGAAAACGACGCAATGACGCAAGTGTCCAGCACTGGTTGCTAGTGTGTGTGTGTGTAAAAAATTACATTTTTGTCTTGAGGAACTCCACCGTTTACTAGATAGATAGGTATCTTTTTAGTTGGCATTCCTAAGTTCTTTTCTTAGAACATGCTGTGTTCATATTTGGTAGGTTCTTTTAGCGGTGTAAACAACTGTGTTCCTAAATAGTCAGCGAATACCTGAAAAATGGTTGAAGGTCTGAGGTATTGTTAAGAGAAAGACATGAAATATCACCCGCACTTGAGTGGTCTCAGTACATTACATAAGCTTAATATGAGTTTCTTTTCCTCACCTCTACCAAGTCAAGTAATGTGAGGAATAAACGAACACTCCTGGAATGCCTATAACGCCACTCCAAAAATAACTGCAGCCCTCAAACTTCCCAAGAAGTCTTGCCTATCGAACCCTCGTAATTATTATTAGCCTCGCAAGATATGCACCCGCCCTCATTGCCACACATTTGGATAACTCGATCACTTTTCCCGCTAGTTGCTACACGGAACTGATTTTTTTTCGTGTAAAATATTCGAATCACTTATTTACATACATATACTGGCGTGCATGTTCTAAAAGTCATGATTAAATTGTACTGGCTGAAATGCAGGTCTAGTTGTTGATATTATTGACTTTAAATCCTCATGCCTTGTCAGAACTAAAGAAATCTCAAACTTAGGTTTTTACGATTTTTAAACTACAAGAGCAATTATACTTATTCTCATTGAAGCATGCAGGCTTACCTGCATGGCTAGAGGCGCTTTCGATTGGACACCGAAATTATGCCTTCATGGCCTGAGTTGCCCGAAATTTTGGAAAGAAGCTTCGGCTTTGCTACTCTGAATCGTGCTGAAAGGGTTGGCAGCAGCCCGATGACGTTCAGCTGGTCAGGAATTCCATTTTACGGAACAAAATTGAGTCTTTAGAACTCTCACAGTTGATCGATTAAGAGTCAACGCCTGAAACTCAAACCCGTGAGTCGAAGCGAGCTCACCTGTCTGAAGTTTCAGACAAGTCAAGCTTCAAAGGCTTTATTTTGGCCTCCACTCAAACGCGCCCTTAGAATTGTTTACTCTTGAAAGCCCCCTTCACCTGCAGGGTCAATGTGATTGTACTCTGTATTTTTTTTTTCTTTTCACCTAAGGGTAAAAAAAAACGAGCGCTACAGAGCTCGGACCTCTCGTCAGCGATAGCGAAAGACATTTCGAAAAAAATGTCATTGCCCTGCTTGGGTCAAAGATATTTTTCCCGTAAGTGATTTTCATCAATTGAAAACTAGTGCTTCAAGTTTTGTCCTTATTTTATCAATATACGTTAATTACTTAATTTTAAACGGCATATACTCCGCCAGTATTGAAATTGGAGGTCAAGTTAATTCTTTAGTCAAATAAATTTTACTCAACTTGAAAATGGGTTTGATATTTTCACTGTAGCAAATGGGTTTTTATCACCTATACTGTCGTGAATAATCCAAGTCATAAGACAACAAATATGCCTCGTGGTGTAAGACCATTATTCGCGGCAAGGATTATGAGACTAACAGGTTAACCCACGGAGCGGAGCCAACCTGTAGTGCATCATGGGAAATGGCCTCGTGATGTCATAAAAACCTAGAACGTTTATCAGTAGCTATTTTGCTTGCTTCTTCATCATTTCATGTGGGCCTCCAAAGTGTCCTACATCTCCTAAAATCTTTATAGTTGCACAAAAATACGTACTATAAAAATACGCATTTACGAACTTTTTTTTAGCTCTGTGAAGGATAAAATTTTATTATTAATTAGGTTGTTTTTCCGTAACAGGCACGCACCCGGTCGGAGAGTCTCGGTAAAATGTTGCCCTAAGATGTGTTATCTGGTGCGCGTCGTAAAAACTTCAGCAGCATTGGAAAAATTATCCACTATGTAATACAACACAGTTGTTGGTCGCTTGCTTGCTCCCTGGCTCGTTCCAATGTTGGTCCGTCTCTCCGTCACGCACTTAAGAGTTTAATAGGAGAAAATTCATGTTCTGAAGAACAAGTTGAGATACCATACGATTTCAGCGCTTGGAGTACAGGTGACAAATATAGCTCTGCTTCTCCGGCTTCTGGATCCCGGGCTCTGGATCCCCAGCCACTAAGTCATTAGACTCTGGATCCCCGCTTGCAGTGCTGAATGATATCGAAGTAGTTGAATCTTCACACTGAGCAGACGCCTTTTTATACTGAATTTACATCACAACTAAATTTCGACGCTGAAGGTTCATCAGTCAGTTGGTATCCACAATACGGTGAGCCCTGGGCATTCCCAGTGAATTCTTTTGACTGAACTATATTTTTACCTCCACCAAGGAGGTTACGTTTTCGTCGTGTTTGTCTGTCTCTTTGTCTGTCTGTCTGTTGTCACCAAGATAACTCAAAAAGTTACGAACCGATTTTGATGAAATTTACAGGCATTGTTAGGTATATTGGAAGAAACAGACGATTAACTTTTGGTGAAGATATGTCCATCCGTTTATTTGTTTGTTTGTCTGCCTCATTTTTCTCAATGCCATAACTCAAATAGTTATGAATGGATATTGATGAAATTAACATAAGTTGTTAGGTATATAACAAAGAAGAAATTACCAATATTTTGGTAATGATCCGTGTGTTCGTTCGTTTGTTTCTCACTGTTTTTAATTTTATGTTTGTTAGCACAATAACTCAAAAAATAATCAATGGATCTTTATGAAATTTATAGGAGTTGTCAATAATGTTGAAAGACATAAATGAATAAATTTTGGTGCAGATCGGTCTGTTCGTTTGTATGTTTGACTCATGTTTGTCATTACGTTTGTTAACAGTATAACTCAAAAATTTATGAACGGATCTTCAAGAAAATTGCACAAGCTATTATTTCTATAGAAAGGCACAAATGATTAGATTTTGGAGTTTATACAAAGAAAATTATGAGTTCAGAGTCAACTTGAATTTTTTGCCACCGGTGCCTCACTTGGCAGAGGTATGCGCTCTCAGAGTGCTCTAGTTCTTAGTGCAGTGCAACTTAACGTTTAATCAATTCCAAGTAGATATTTACTCATTATCTTACAGGGGGAGGGGGGATATTTTGCTATCGCAAAACTCATGGTTGTACAGCTTGTGTTTCACTAATGGAAGATCAGGCCTGCAGGGAGGAGACCTAAAATACAGCAAAACCTATCCTGGGAACCATAACAATAAAAAGCTCAATCATAAAATTTTTATTGCTAGGCCCTCTAGTGGATTTAATATTCGCCTCTTTCGAAAATAACATTCCGTAAGGCAGTTTGGGATGTGGAGTACGGTTAGGTATTTTTTTTTTTGCTAGTTAACGCGAGTCGAATGCCACCCTACTGTTCTACTGTACTAACGCGGGCAGCGTGTAGCAGCAGATGTTTTTTTTTTTTTTTTACCGAGCCACTGTAAGGCTTCTGCGCGTCTTATGTAAACTTTTGCTTTAATATTGCTTCACCGAAAGGAAAGTAAATTGTTTCTTTGATCCTTTAATGTTTTTTCTTACAAATCTTAAAAAGTTCTTCTCTCTCGGCGTTCAATCGCTCGCATTGAGCCAACTTTTGTTGCAGCGGTTTGAAATTACAAAGGATAGAAGATCACTGTAGAAGACGAAAATAAATCGAAAACATTGCGGTATTCACTCATGTAAATCCATCTTTAAAATGCCATATTGCACTCGATTGAACTTACTTGATTTATTGCATTTTGAAGACGATAACCATTGCTCTATAAAAGTGCTTCTGACACATGCGAACATTTGCCGGTTGAATTTATCTGCTCTTTTACAAGTCTTTCAACCAACGTTCTTTCAAAATTTCATCCATCAAAGAGCTAAAAAAGATCGTAGTTGCTTTGAGGCATATTTTTGTCTAACTGTGAAGATTATAGGACATGTAGGACACTAGCGGCCCAAATGAAATGATGCAGAAACAACGCAAAATAGCTACTGATAATCGTACTAGGTTTTAATGAGGTCACAATCCCATTTCCCATGATGCACGACAGCTTGGCTCCGCCCCGTGGGGTAACATGTTAGTCTCATAATCCTTGACCGGCGGTGGGGGCACATTCAACAAAGTCAAGTTTGATGGCCAGCTAATCCTAGTTTCTTATATGGATGCTGTGTCAAGACCTCCTAAAGTACAGGCCTGGGTCTCTACGTCACTAAGTTGGTCCGCTTGGTACAGTCACTGGAGAAAGTACTAGATGGAGCATAATATTTTTTTACCTACTCTGAATGTTTTTGGTCTTACCTGAATGGAAAGCATTCGTTTTAGTCTGCACGTAGTTGACAAATTTTTTCCATGTATATAAGTCCGAAATATGCTAAATAAGAATAAAAGTACCAGGTTATATCTAATAGTTCGTCAAGGGACTGTACGCGATCGGACCATTTTCAAGTTTAAGACCCAGGCCTGTACTTTAGGAGGCCTTGCCTGTGTCCAACAAGGCTAGCGCCGCGCTGACCGCCCCCTGCAGATCTCTTAATAATAACAGGAAAAATAGGACGTCTTGTACCTTGAGACGATCTGCTGCGTTGGAGGCAAATTCGCCCGGAGGAGGAATATTTACAAATAAATATACTTAAATCTTCAACGAAAACATTATCACCTCTCTCACTTCGTTTTCAATACTCTTACTTGGGACAAAATAAGGGTAACAAATGTACGACACGCCATCCTTTTCATTCATGAATAAATTGAAATTTACATCTATTGACTGCTGCTCCTCATTTCTCCCATTTCTTTATTAACTTCTGGGGTACAGAAGGGATAAGCCTCCTGGGGTAAAGAAGTGGTAAACCCTAGATCTTTTCCGTCTTTCTTTTTTTAGAAATACACGGAGAAAACTGAGGGGTTCCACGAGGTAGCGTGCTTGGCCCACTTCGGTTCTCAATTTAGATCGCTCATCTCGATCTGAACATTTGTCGTAAAATCAGTAAATTTGCGGTTGATACTAAACTGTATCATACTGCCATGAAAAGAGCCGAGCTCCAACGAGACCTTGGCCACCTCATGGAATAGAGCACAACGGGGCAGATGAGCTTTAATGTCGACAAACGCTCCATTGAAAATGAACGGAACGGTATTGGCTGCTGTCACCCAACAGCGTGACTTGGGAATCACTATAATAAACTACAACACAGTCAGCAAGTTGACAAGAGTGCGAAAATGGCAAGCAGAGTACTGGGATTCATCACCAGAAATTTTGAAGACAAGTCCAAAGACATCATCTTTGCCTTGTACAAGGCATTAGTGCGGCCAGTCTTAGAATTTGCTATTCAATTCTGGCCGCCACATCTGTGTGAAGTTATCAATAACAATGAAAGTGTCCAACGCAGAGCAACGAAATTGAAACCTCAGCTGCGAAACAAGCCGTATGAATGTCGTTTAAAAGAACTGGGTCTGATCTCTCTCGAGCAAAGACGACTTATTGGGCAACTAATAGAAACATTCAAGTATGTGATTGGCTTCAACGACGTACCTACAACGGGACTCTTTGAAAGAGACCTCAATGATCGCTTGCAAAACAATAGTCAAAAACTGAAGTATGAAGCTCGAAGAACGACCTTAATTCAGCAGTTCTTTCTGTATTTTATAATCAGCATTTGGAATAGACTCCCTGTTATATACGCGTTTCGCACATATAACATTCCAATGTGTTAGCCTTAAGTTTCAATGTATAGACGTTATGCGTTATGCGAAGCCATGCCTGGCGGATGTAGCCACCGCCGGCTTCTTTCAGGTCACAGAGCTTCTAAGATAAAGAACTTAAAGGTTTTCTGACACCGTGCAAAAATGCCGGTGTACCAGCGCTGCCTCTGAGTGACATGCGTATTTCTATTTGACTTCCGCCGGAACCTGCATCGGTAAAAGCTGTCTGTCAAAGCCTGTAGCTAGAGTCTCGAAGATATTTGTTATGCTTGTAAACATAAAGTAATTTACCCCCGGACTTCCGACTCGAATCCGGCGGGAGCTACCGGTGTTTTAATGAAGCCGGAAAGTTAATAGTATTTAAGGTGCTTACATGATCAAGCGTCATCTTAATTCGGTACTTGACATTGCAGTACCAACATTGCTTACGGCATTCTGCTTGTACACTATTTAGATGTAGACCTTGTACTCAGTTATCTGCATCTATCAAGTAGCATGCTTGCTACTCATTATTATTGGATCATATCTTATAAGTCTTGTATAATAAGATGTAAATAAACAAGAAGATCTTTACGAGATTCTTTCACCATCCATACTGTAGCCTGATAACTATACTCGGCCTTGAAGTTCACTCTCACAACCAAGTACAGTGACGCACTCAACAGGAACTCAAGTAAAACGTCACCTCGCCAGAAATACAATAAATAACACTCCCTTCCGACGTTGTTGGTGCAGCGTCAGTCAACGCGTTTAAAAATCTTCTTGAT
>LQNS02278080.1:6338976-6354775 GCA_001587735.2 Parhyale hawaiensis
CGAGGCATGACTTGTCCGAAACTGCACCCTTGCTTCGACGTTAATTCAAGTTTCAGGCGTTGAACCCATGATTGATTACCTGTGAGGATTCCAGGAACTTAAGCTTACCAAGAAATATGGATATTTCGGTAGGCTCAGCACAGTCGTGCTGCTTCTAAGGGGTCAATTACACGAGGCTAGTTTACTCACTGCGTGCTGGCTAGTTGACATGCTGGCGAGTAAACGAGTGTGATAGTGATGATTACACGTACTCTCCCAGGAGCCAACCAGACAGCGAGTGGAATAGGTTGGGTTGTGATTTTAGGTAAGTGCATAACTGGTTATGTGGCAACACTTTAAGCGTTACTACATATGCTCTATCTTTGGCGCATATGCGGAAATGCTACAGAATATGCCTTATCGTTGACGCATATGCAGCAATGTTAGAGCATACATATATATTTATAAAGTGATGGTAGTGTCATT
This sequence comes from Parhyale hawaiensis, assembly GCA_001587735.2. NCBI lineage: Eukaryota > Metazoa > Arthropoda > Malacostraca > Amphipoda > Hyalidae > Parhyale > Parhyale hawaiensis. Next base: position 6,339,442 of record LQNS02278080.1, read on the forward strand.
AGGGCGACACCGTAGGAAATTCCTTCAATGCAGCTTTTGGAGTCCGATTTTATAAGATTTTTTTTTTCTCTCAGGTCACGACGGATTTATTAAATTCGGCAAATAATCAACGGGGCACTCACGAGGTGATGATTTTCGCGGGCAGTAGACAATTATTTCTTCTATCTTACTGCCTTTCTTATTAAACTAGAGTGCCCGTGCTGTCAAAAATGACAGCAAAGAATTTGAGACAACTCGTTTTCATTCACTATGTACCTTTGTCACTAATATGCTTCTGAAGGATACGCTACAACAGCCGTCTCAAATTTTCATAAGAGATAAGTGCTCTCATTTTCAATTTATGTAAGAAGCGCAATAGTCTCCCACCATGGCTTACATGCGGAAAAATCTTACACCGGAATTAAGCAGCAAGCCTCAGTGAACTTAAATGAATTACTTGCCGCGTAATTATGATACCCAACCAGCCTTCAGCACATCGAAGATTTTGTGTTGAAGTGAAATCAGCCGAGGCCGTCAAGATAAAGAATCAGCTCCGTCAAAAGGAACACGGCAAGCGGAAAAAAATAGTGTCCACAACCGGAAAAAAGCATCGCCTCGTCCGCCCTTCTTTGATTATCTTCTCAATTTATACGTGGTAAACTGAGAACAAATATATTGTTCGATGTATGGAGAAAGTTATGAAATAAGACTGCATGGCCGCGCTAAGAGAAGCTGTAATATCTCTATTCTTTCAATTCCAAGAAGTGTTCCAAGCAAGAAGAACATAATGGAAAGGAATAAGGATACAATTTTCGCCATCTGCAACCTGGTCACCGATCTCCATGAAAACGCAATCTAATGAATTACAAAATCTGCAACCTGGCCTATTTTTCCTCTGTTTCTTTAAGAGCGTGACTCGAAACACACCTACATACAAATATATAAACAATTAAACACACGCTGGTGTTTATAATATTGTGTTGATTTGACGATGTAGCAGTAGACTTGCTTGCTGTCTTTCTCTGAGAGTGCATATTTCGCCTCAGCGACAGAAATTTGAGCACTTCAGTGAAGCAGAGAGTTAAGTATGGAAGACGGTATAATGAATACGGAGCACTGACATTGCACATAAGCTGATTGGAGGGGCATTCAAGTTTATTGCAGTGTGTTACTTACGAATTTTCCTTGGAAGACGCACGTTTAATTAAGAAAGAGGATAGGCAACGTAAAAGAAGAGCGAGACTACTACAGTCTCAAGAACGAAGACGTGCTATCAATGGAGAGATGAAGCGCTTATATGGGTCACAGTGACAAGAAAGACTTGAAGCAGAAGAGTTACAGAAGGAAAATAAGAGTTGCTAATAAGCGTGAACGGGAAAATTGGGAAATAGCAAGTCAAAGAAGAGAGCAAACATATCGATTACTGCGTGCATTTTTTCACGCACGGGTCCACTAGTTATTTGTATAATTTTCAAGTCTTATGATTAGGTAGGCTTGTTAGTGAGCGCACTGAAGATGTGAGTAGGTATAGGCTCATTGACAAGACGTAGGAGCGCACTTTACTAACAATAAAGCTAGTTGCTCACTGCCAATATGGATACCAAAATGAAGTTTGTTGCGTGTGAGGTGCTCAGCCTTACTACTTAAAGTATGATCTCCGTCCAAAACTCAGGAGGATATGACGCAATCCACATTTAAAAATTCATGTTCGCATGCAGCTATCAAACATCAGGTCACCAAAGTTAAGCGCATCAGGGAGCGGGAATATAGCCCTTTTCTTTCAGTTGGCAATAGAACGCAGAGAGCTAAATATGTTGTTTGTCAGTAACGGAGATAGCCCCTCCCATATACTGCATGAAGTATTGCAAATAGGTTGTCCTAGAATTGTTTGAACAAATTTTAACATACGGTTCTTTACAATGACAAAAGCATATACCAATTGATAGAGAGATGTGTCCCCACCTGTTTCGTTTAAAAGTTATGAAGACTTCACATTTAAGAAGTAGGATTTACTGCACCGGCGGCCAAATGAAAATTTAACTACAGAGCATATTTATGTTCATGAACGCAGGGGTTAAATTAGCTTAGATAGTTACTGTAGATGTTCAAAATGACGCCCATCGGCTTCTATGCAGGCGCTGGCAGAGTGATTGTCGAACTCTTGCGGTAATACTTTTATACGAGCAACCAATCGTCGTGCAGTCTTAAATATTCCCATCGCTACCGATAAGTTCTTCGCCGAACAGAATAGGTATTTCGTTGACTGAACACTTTCGGTGTCCCCATAAGTAGAAAGCAAACGACGCCATGTCAGGAGACTGTGGTGGCCAGGGTATTGGTCCGCCACGTCTTATCCAACGGTTTGGAAACCGCTCATCCAATTACTGCCTACCTTCAATCCTGCAGGGTGCCGGATCATCATCTTATTTAAATCACATTCCTCTGCGCATTGCCAGGGGAACATCTTCTATTAACTCAGGCAATACCTCAGCGAGGAACGTCTAATAAATGCCTTCAGTGAGTCTTTTCGGCAGGATCTCGGGCCCGATCAGATAGTTGTTGAATAATATCTGCCCATACATTTAGAAAAACGCTAAATTAGTAGCTGCTTTGCCGTGAAGTATGTAGTTGGATTAACGTGGCACCAGAAATGCTCATTAAGCATGTTGAATGTTCTGTCTGGCATGAATGTTGCTTCATCTTTGAAAAGCACTTTTAATGCAAATTCAGGCTTTTCTTCCTATTGCTATGAAAACCACCTTACAAATTGAATGCACCATGCATACACGCCAACATTTCAACCATGTGCACACCGAATGTGAGATGGATGTTAGAAATTGTCGTGTAGCAAACTATACACGTTATACGACTTGCATACATATATGATGCAGCACATATGTACTTGCCCCTGAAGCAAAATGAAAATGTTGTTAAATAGCGTCCTCCACCTGTTTGTCTCTTCCTGTTCGAGGGCGGCCTGCATCAGGTCTCGCAACGCGCAGTGTTCCAGTTTCACGCAGTCTCCTATGCGCGACTACGAATATTTGATGCACTGACACATGTCTTGTGGAATATCTTCCTTTGTACATTCTCGCTGCTCTCATAGCATTACAGCTCGCCGCTCCGTAAATGAAGTGCACATCTGTCAGTTCACTCTCCTGTACGTAGATCTGCTATACAAACCGACTGCCCAGTGTATAAAAGCGCCAGAATTGAAACAACTGCTTTTTTTATGTAGTAAAGTGAAGTAGTCCGCCAGTGCAGTAATGACACATTTTAAATTTTAACTCATCGTACTTTTCAAACGAAACAATTTCGGGCATGTCTCTATAAAGTAAAATATGCTTGTTTCATTGTATGGATTCGTACGTTAAAATTTGTTTAAAGAATAATTCTGGGAGTCCTTTAAATTATACCGGGTGGAAAATATGATTTGCTACAGGGAAACTATGTCACTTTAAGAAAATGAGAATTAAAAATTCTCTCAAATCATTTCATTTTAAAACTTTATCTCTCTAATTTACAGATGTCCTACTAGACGTGACCTCCGAAGATACTACAAGAAAAGTAGAAATCGAGGTACGCACGGCAACATGTCAATTTCAGCTCATGCACTAAGAAAAGTTCGCTTCCGATCAGACTTTTGTGTGTTCATGCTAAGCCTTTGCTTCAAGGATCGACTGTAGTCCATAGTTCAGAGGGATGAGATCGGGCGAAGATGAGGGCCACCATAACTCTATTAATAAGGAGAGCAACTTACTGATGCATCATACTTGGGTGATTCGCGATGTATGAGAAGCTCCATTGTTAAAAAGGCCACATGCATTTTTTTAAATTGCTGTTGAGCTTCTGCATGCACCGGAGTCATCACTGTAGTCAAGGAACTCTCGTGTTGATGTTTCATCTCTGAAAACAAGCAGCCCTGCTGCGTGCACTCGGTTACTCTAGTTCTGCAAAGTCTTCGGGCGGTAGTGAAGGCTGAAAGTGGTCACGTCGAGTACGACATCGGCAAATTGGAAAGGAATCATTCTAGAACTTCATGACTTGAAAAATTTTTAAATTCTCAGTTGCTTTAATGTGACAAGTTGAAACATATTCCCAACAAGTTAGAATATATAGCCTTACGTTGGGCTTACCATACCGTAACCAACGGAAGCTTCAAAAATGGATAGGCTGCATCTTATGGACCATGCATACCACTTATTGCTCTTTCTATCAGCTTCTTTCTTAGTTATTTCGGAGATCATATTTCTGTACGAAAACAGCAAATGAAGTTTCAAGCCCTATATACGTTGTGTGTCTCTTCCTATACGCTGTGTGTCGAATTTCTAGGCAGCTTTGTGCTTTGTAATAACAAAGTGATTATTTAATTCATTTAAGACAATTACCCACTAAATGATGATATCTGCCGGGGCATACAAGTACAGGAGAGTAAATCGGGCCTCTGCAGAAAGTTCTTTCCATTTTAATGTACGTATAATATTCTATACTTGCAGTTTGAATATTCTAATCTGTAGTCCCAATGCCATCGATCGCTCTTAATTATGAGCGGTTGGTGTTCACAACGATTGGTATTTTAAGAATTACAGCACGATGTTCATAGACGTCATGCTGAAGTCACGGCCACGGCTGCGTAGTTGGATAAGCTAAGTTGCGTCTAAGCTGCTAGCGACAACGAAAGTTGTTAGTGTGCAGCCTGCCTTACGCTAACGTTTCTAACACGCATCATGAAAATCGTTTTTGTAAGCACAGTAAATGGCGGCTAGTGCTACAAAGCGATCCGAAGCTGAGCTAGCAAATCAGTAGGTTACTTCTCAAGAACTTCTCTACTGGGGTAAAGGTAAAGTCAACTTGACCGTAGCCACAACTGGGAAACCCGCATGCACTGGTTTGTGCTGCAGATATAGACCAACAGGCCCCAGAGGAGTATACGGCTGCAGTCTACCACAGATTGTCTAGAGCTATGATGCCAGTGGCGGAAGACTCCATGCAACAATATCTGCAACCCCCCAACCCTCCCCCTTGCTGGGAAAGGTCAGTAAACCCAGAGCAGTATGCAGACCGATCACATCAAGCGCCGCCAAAAATATACCCAGCTGGGAACGAGGTACGAACCAGCGGCCTTGAGAGTCAAAGTCAGACGCTTTAGTCTGCTGCTACTGAAATAAGACTGTTACAACCGTTTAGAACAGATAGAGTACATTGGCACACTCGCATATTGCAGACAGATTCGAAAAAGGGATCATTTGGCCTAACTACCTTTAACAGATTATTACCTCCGCCAAGGAGGTTGTGTTTTTGTCGTGTTTGTCTGTCTGTCTTTTTGTCTGCTTTTTCTGGTCGTCTGTCATCAAGATAACTCAAAAAGCTATGAAAGGATTTTTACAAAATTTACATGAGTTGTTAGGTATATCACGAAGAGTAAATGACCAAATTCTTGCAATGATCTATTCGTTTCTTCATTTGTATATCACTGTCTTTGATTTTGTGCATGTTGCTAAAATGATTTAAAATGTTTTGAACAGATCTTAAAAAAATAGAGGAATTGTTAGTAATATTGAATAATACAAATGATTAAATTTGGTTGATGCTCGGTTGGTCTGTTTTTGTGTTTGACTAATGTTCGTCAGAATGATTGTAAGTAGCATAACTCGAAAAGTTATGAGTGGATCTTCGCGAAAAAATATCACAGAAGCTGTTATTACTGTCAAAAACCACATATGATTAGATTTTGGTGTTGATACAAAGGAAATTATAGTTTCAGATGCAGTTTGAACTTTTCGTTACCGTTGCCTTGTTTGAGGGAGGTATTCGCTCTTAGAGTGCCCTAGCGTTAACTCGTTTGTATTGCCTACCTTGAAAAACAAACGATGGTTAAAAGTTAATAGTTACCACTTGAACTCACTGATATCTTGGGCTCACTACTGAAAGAATTGGTGATGCCGTGGACAATCTTAGCCCCTTCGGACAGAGACGCGGGACAGTCCTCCCCATCTCTGAGGTGGCAGATGTCGTAGCGAAAGTTCCACTCACACCCCAGCTCGTAGAAATATTCTTGATGCTGCGTTGAAAACAAAGAAATGAAGTTAACCAAGTCAAAACTGTACAGAAAACGACTCAAAACTTTGAAGAATGAACTTGCTATTATTGTTGTATATGTAAAGAGTTTAATGGAATGATTCCCTAATATGTATTCCAAATTCGTCACCATTGAATATTGAACGGGGGAAAAAAAAGGACTGCCAGCGATGTTACAGGGTAACTATTTTCCTTAACAAGATTGATGATAAATACAATTTTAAGTTCCTCCTTTGTACCTGGAGGACCAGACCTTATAGAGTAGATGTTAGCGATCGCATATATTGATACACATGAAACAAGAAAATACTTACATTATCAAATAGAAAATTCAGAGCAGCTTGATCTTGGCGAATGAATTTGTAGCCGTTGAAGACTGAGACGATGCTCTCCTCCCACCCGCCTGGGAAGCTTCTCATCCTCGTGAGGTTGTAGAGAAACACGCCAGCGTTGAAGCCGATATGCTTGTAGAGGATTCTCTGCCAATTAACAGGTACGCGACAAAATCAGTACCACATGCTACGTTTTCTTTGGTTAATGCAACAATCTATAGTTGAAATCGCCCATTTACGCCACGACTCATTTGGCGAAGAGGTAATAGAGCAGTAAATCAATAATCTCAAGAACACATGAAAATCAGTGTTATATGTATATGCCTTTCCCATATACAACATTGTAATATTCTAACTCAACATGACATGTTTAGATGCATTTCTAGCTACATTATGTTTACGTAAATGGATGTTCCAAACGCCCGTTTAAGGTTATGTCGAATAACGAAGGCGTAAGATACGATGCATTTTGCCGTACCTCATTCGCTCATCGGCCAACCTCGTGAACTTGGAACGAGAGGCAGCATTTTTATAAGTCCTTCCGGTAAAGCTCTATTGTTTGATGCTGTCACTCAAATTGCAGTAACCATGTACTACTGGCCTTGTTAACATGCAGATTTTTTCCGATGAATATATGGCTTCCGATCCTCTGAAAGTCATCCGGAACCTTCCAAAATATGGCAAATGAGTCCCGGGAGTCACCGTTATAAAAAGAGTTTATTCAAGAAGCAACACAGCGATTAATAAATTAATACCTGTGTAGACTTCGTACCTTGTTGTCTCCACATATATAGGAACATTACTTTTAGCTTCTTTTCGAGTAGCAATGCCTTGCTACTCACACTTGGATTATATCTTACAAGTTTTGCATATAAAATGTAAATAACAATGAAGAACTTGACGACATTCCATCTCCACTCTGCACCTTAGCCTAAACGTATTGACTCGGTATTGTAACTTATAGCATCACAACCAAGTACTGTGACGAACTCAATAAGAACACGCACCCAATCTAATTCATAACAGTCAGAAGGTGGATTAAACAGAGGAACGTACATGATTGTTGTAATTTGGCAATCCTGCAGTACTACGTATGCATGAGTGTTACGGAAGTCTTGTTAACTGCTATTATTTTGCGTCCAAAGCCCGAAGTGATATTCTGAGTATAATAAAATAAATATTGTTATTCAAATGATTTAATATTTGCTTCCACAATGCTATTATTAACGGAACCCCCTCTCATCAGTGAGGATAATGGCGAGCGTTGCCGGAAGGTAGCGTATATTATTTTATGGATGTGGTCTTTTGACAACTAATTTCAAGCATTACAGAAACGGGGTACGTGGTTGTAGAGACCTAGCGAATCTCTCATATGTTCAGACTGACGCGATTGTTCTACTTGTTTAAGACTGGATCCACCGTGGAAACCTCATCGAAGTAAATGACAGGGAAATTTCCATGGCTCTTCAAATCTCTAAAAAGACGAGAACAGCGCACTTGGAGTTGCTCTTGCATGCGAATAGTTTAGAGGGATTTTCCCACACGTCTCAAGTTCCTTCGTCCTTCACTCTTGACGGCCCTGAATGTTATGGAGACAGAATTTTTTTTTTTGCAAATTGAGCTATCGGTTAACAACTCATGGTCTGCTTGAACGATATCGATCCTTAAGATTTCACTCTTCGGTAATCCAACAGACTTCTAGTCGCTTGGTGCATGGTGTGCAACGTTTCTTTTTTTCTGGCGTGAAGGAAAGAACAAATACCTCACTTCATTTTGCTTCAGTTGTAGCATACTTGTACCTTATTGTTCTTATTATTAGAACATCACTTATTTCTCCAAAGCGTAGAGATATTCGGTCTTTATTAGCATAACTTATTTCTTAAAATGATGTTATCACTGAAAGGCAATTAGACTACGCTCTTTAACTAAGTTGCATCTGGCGGTATACAAAGAAACTGCTAAAACGGAGACAGGCAAAGTGTTTCAGTTTCGGGGGGTTTCAATTTGTAGAAGACCAGTTCAGCAGCATACTTGTTTCCCTTACATTAAATTTATAAAATATTTCCTTAGGCTAACACCTTATGAAATTGTAAAGTTATGCAGTTGATTATACTACGATGTAGGTACTATTCATGATAGTTTTCTTACTTCCAAGGGTCTCAATTTCAGGAGTTTTCTTTGTTTCTAAAGTCTTTGTTTGAGGAAGTGTACTGAACCATACAACACATATGAGGCTGAACGCAATCGCACAAGAAAACATGCCTAAGTCACTGGTGTACGAAGTGTTAATAGGAATACATAACAAATGAGAAACCATTAATAGACTTCAGATTTTCATAGAGTATAACTTCTAATACGTACGAAGCTAAAATACAGGCTGCTGCCTAATTCTAGAACATAAGAAAAAAAGGAGTCTTTCGGACAATCATATATGTACTTGTATCTACCTACATACTACTTACTATTGTCTGAAAAGGATAAATGTTAAATAAGTGCTAGAGAGAACTGTTTTTATTTTTTAAAATTCGTTATAGGTACCTATCAAAACTATAAAAAATCCTGAAATCTTCCAAAGACGAGACTTACACCTACAGTACATTGGATGGGACTTGCAATTGCCAAGGGCAGGAACCCTATCACGTGGCACGTAGGCCTGCCCTTAGAACTTGGAGCATTCAGTGGACCGACCAACTCGAACACGACGTCATGAACCTATGGTCAGATATCAAAATTCAATTAACCAATCATTGGCCGTGTAGTCTTGGGCGACGTCAGCAGTTGTCGGACGCTACCAAAAATGACCCTATGAGGTGCCACCAATGAGCAGATCAGTTCTTTGGATGTTCCATGCTTAGGGACACAGCACCAGGAACTAGACTGCCACTTAGCCAAGGCTTGTACCTACCAGGAACTTGACTTCAATACACCATGATGGGCCACCAGTTTGTGCCAACGCTTTGGCAGCCCTGCCCACTGAGAGTATAAAAGCCTGCAGTGCAGCAATGAAGTTAACCATTTAGTATCCAGACCTAGCGCCCAAGCCCCACAGGTCATTGATTGCCATTGCAGCTCTGACTATCGTCCTATTGGTGAGAGAAGTGTCGCATATCTGCCAGTGATTCTCATCAAACATTCATGTGTATCCACGGAGTCGACAAATACATGGATAGCAGCATCTGGAGAATCCATTATCCACGAAGATAACCTAATACGGAATACGACGACATCACAGTATCAGCACGAAATCAGCGGTGACCAGAGTAGTAGATATACCACCCGTGCACGCAGAGTTACCTGGTATCCAAATACACACAAATATATAAAAAGAAGAGATATTTTCAGCATTCACAAGTTGCACGTACCGGATGTCTCGCTTTGTGTTCGAACATGGGCTGAGCCGCAGCAGCTAGTTGTGTTGAATCGAATGAGTTGAACACGTCCCATAGAACTTCTGGCGACTGTAGGAATATAATATCCGTGTCCAAATACAGCACAGCGTCCTCGTCTGGCAGCAAGTGGGTAATGAAGAAGCGCTGGGTGGAGCAGGGGCGGAAAACGTTTTGCAAATGGCTTTCATTGCGTGGATACCAAGTCTGTATGAACTGAAAGAATAATACGAGTTAATTAATGTGCAATTTTTGTGATAGTCAAAAAAAATTTTTCGTTATTTAAAAAGCTGAATTGATAGAAACGTAAAGGCAACAGTTGTTACGTTGTCAGCGTTGCTATGTCGCGTATAAAGACTGCGCCTTATAGAAAGAAATGGCTGTAGCTATTTTCTGTGAACGCTTATCAGTGTAAACCTATATAATATTTACAACACATTCAACAATAATCGCCTCCAATTATCGAAAAAAATGGGGGTAAAATTTGTTTACTGACTTTTAACCCAGTATTTAGAAAAACATTTTTGAGCGGCTCTACAGCCTGAAGATATCAGTACTATACAGTAGTTCACGTCGTGTTTTTATTTATTTATCCACTATATAATGATTCACAGTTGTTGGTCTGTCTTGGATGAAGTTTTTGTTCTTTTCGGGCATAATCCATTTCGCTTATGCTTTCTTTAGCTGAGTCTTTTTGTAGCAGTTGAAACTTCACGCTTGCCGGTATGAAACCTATTTACGGTAAAACCTATACTGGGAACCCAGACAATGAAAAGCCTAATTAGAAAATGTTTTCCATTATATATGACGGCTGGACCCTCTGATTTATAAATATATTTATATTTCTCCTGTCACGCTCTATGGGAATAAGATAGGAAGGAAATAGGCAAATCTATAAGCTCCATAGGAATAAGATATGAAGAAATTCAAATGCAGAATTATATTTCTCTATGGGAATAAGATAGGAAGTAATTTGAGAGCTGAAGACGGTATCTAAGATACGATACTCCCCTCAGGAACTCCAGTTGAGGGACCTAAGCTTGCGTGTATGACCGTGTATGGACATGTTCACAGGTGCTACGGGAGATATCACTTGACTGCACCATATAATACATAGAGTTATTTTTTCAGGCAGAATGCTGATTTTTTTTTTTATTTAAAAAGCCTTCTGAAAAGTAAAAAGCACAAGAGACAACGAGAGTTTTCGCAAAGTACTAATTTTCTTCCGTCATTTATAATGACGACTCGGGCCACTAGTTTTCTACATCAAACGTGACGTTTGCCGTCAAGTTAGCTGCCAACTAGTTCAGTTATTGCATTTACCTACAAGAATCGGAAACTCTGTGTTGGCGAATGTTTCCTTCAACGCTAGCGCATAGATAAGCTACTTTGGCCAGTATACAATAAATATATAATAACAATAAACTAATATTGCGATGGAAAGCGTAATTTTCGTGCATTGGTGCAATACGTTCACCGTAAGTGAAGTTCACTGTCAGGTTTGCTCCATATAAATACTTTTTGTATACATGTCTGTCTCACTTGCAACAAAAAAATCCTAAATTCACTGATCGTTTTTCAAAATGGAATCAAATGAATGCATAGCAAAGAAATCAGAGATGCGTTGCTCAGTAAATAAATAGGACATCATTTGAAAAATACAGAAACTGGATGCAGTCAAGTTAGTCGTCCTTCAAGTACTGAGTTAACCTACAAGACTTACTCGAACGGAACTTCTTCTGTTGTAAGCGGCTGATTGTTTATTCCAAGTTGGCATATAGATGAACTATAGTTTGACATATAAACAATATTTAGCTCATAAGGACAAAAAAGACAAAAGCTCTATGTTTGACTCAACACAAAGCAATTACCCTAAGCAACAGCGAGCTAGATAATGAAATGCCCCGCAGTTCTTGGACACGGGTGGGCAACCGCAGTTGACTCATTACAGCGGCAGAGGCCTGTTTCCATAGGTGGCACTAGCTGCTAAGTATGGTGGGTTTGTTCTCAGTGGCGGCTTTGTGCAGTAGTCAATCAAGATACAGTCCGACCTCACAACCATTCCCTTCAAGTTATTGATGCACGAAATTGTCACCAAGTTATCTTTCTAAAGTCAATTTTCTGCAATCCAGACCTCGAAACACGAACTAATTCGGAACTCGTCAGTCCGCTTTTGTTCGTATTACGAGGTCCGCCAGTATTTGCGAGTTTGTTTTATGAATTAGTGAGTGACTTTTGATATTAAAATGAAATCAGTCATTATCTAGTTGATTTATGAAAGAATGACAAGTATCTTATCCTGTTTATATCATGTTTAGAATTGTGTAGCACCCCGCTGTACTAGCCACAAGTAGTCACTAATAGTTCCATCATCTGTATGCATGAACGAAATATAGAAAGTCATATTTGTAGCTGTTATAGATGCTAGTCGCACATACATTTGTATATTCGTTCAACATGACGTGTAGTTGAACGTATTGCTAGTTTGCTACCTACATTTTCGCTCATGTCAGACAGAATGTATTGAACGAAGGTCGGAAAGGTCATGAGCGATAACGAAGGGCAAGGTCGGACAGGTATGTGCCAGAACCAACTGGAGCACTCTGAGAGCGCATACCTCCGCCAAGTGAGGTACGGTAACGAAAAATTCAAATTGACTCTGAAACCATGATTTTCTTTGTATCAACTCCAAAATCTAATCATTTGTACCCTTTGATAGTAATAACAGCTTATGCAATTTTCTTGAAGATCCGTTCATAACTTTTTGAGTTATGCTCCTAGCAAACATTATGACAAACATGAGTCAAACATACAAACGAACCAACCGATCTGCACCAAAAATTTATGTCTTTTAACATGACTAACAACTATAAATTTTATAAATATCCATTCATATGCTAACAAGCATAAAAATAAAGACAGTGACAAAGAACGAACGAACAGATCATTGAAAAAAATTGGTCATTTACTCTTTGTGATGTATCTAACAGCTCACCTAAATTTCATAAAAATCCGTCCATAACTTTTTGAGTTATGTCATTGACAGAAATAAGGCAGAAAAACAAACAAACGGATGGATGGCTCTTATTCAAAAGTTAATCATCTGTTCCTCCCATCAATGCCTAACAATCCAGGTAAATTTCATCCAAATCCGTCTATAACTTTTTGAGTTATCTTGATGACTGACAGAATAACAGACCCGACGAAAACATAACCTCCATGGCGGAGGTAATGATATAGCTAGCGAGCGCAGATATTAGCACAGCGACGCAAGCTCTTTTTTTATATGTCCGGCGAAAGCCATCATCCTTAGGTCGTCACTCAAACTGCTGTTGTAACTTTAGGCTCGTATACACGTCGGCCTCACAAGCATGCAGTTATTCTGTCAGATGATTTTATGAGTTTCCCGACCTGTCAAAGGTCAACGGAAGTTGTTTAATGCATAACCTTTGCTGGCTACCGGAAGCTATCTAGTTCAAAATCATGTGCCTGGTAAGCACGTCCAGCATTAACCGTGTAAAAACCGTACCTGACTCGTCTACACCTTGAAGCATAGCTACATTTCGTTTTTATTTCAAGTAACCATACCTTAGCTACTTATTGCTTGTAATTTACTCTTATTAAGTGATGTAAGTGAGATATGCATAAATACGAAGAAATTTGCATGGTTGCTTCATCACTCACCACTATAGCCGGGCTACTTTATAAGTTGTACCGAAGATAAAACCTCACACTTGATATTCACACGCAATTCATAAAGAAATCACTACGGATTCTAACTCATAACAGCAGCATACACATATTTAGGTCGAGTACCATGGCTAGCGGGTACAGAAAAGTTGTATTTGTACAATGCTATAATCTCTGGAAAACCTCATGCAAACGCAGTTAGCATGATGAACGCAACGTTCTCTTCATACTGCGCACTGAATGTCTGTTGGTGTCTGGTTCGCACCGTCACCAGCCCCGCCTTATGATCTAAGAAGCTAGAGAGAACGTTAGAGAAACTGTCAATATAATTAATAAGCACCAATACAGCAATTGATTCGTTTCGTCATGAAAAATAGTCTCATTAATGATGGTCTTCCCTTCTCTGGTTCTGTGTAAGTTGACATGCAATTGACAAGCTAACGAACAGTCCATGTCCAGGTTGTGCGTACCGTTTGCTTACGAGGGTCATTATTGTTAGGATTGAAAGGATTGCACTGTGTACAGCTTCTGTAGTAACTTGCACTTGCATATCACGAGACTAGTAAAAGAATATCGCCGTTGTAGTATATCCTCATAGAAGAATGTAACAGCATTTTAAGTTTGCTTTTGACAATGACTCAGTACCCATTGAGAATGACAATTGTTGATATTACCAACCTTTAAGGATAGTTGCACATAAAGAAGTTTACATATGACTTGCGGCGGTATCTGTTCGATATATTAATGAACTAAGTATTTGTTAATGAGAAGTAAACCCATGCTCAGCGCTGTACCGTTCTCTTCTAACTGCGGCTGGTAATATTCGCTAAATGACACCTGAAATACACCCCAAGTTTTGTTGGAACACTGCAATAATGACACAGAGAATATTTACCTTCAACGAAACTCTCTGTTTTTGTTCCTGTGTCCACGGCGAGAGGATCTTGCTAGCTTCGTCAAAAACTTCATCAGAGTTGCTGACGATGTAAAATCTGCACACATGAATGTTAAATCTGATCATTATATATCATGGTCATTTGTCAATACTGTATTGCCATTCACTTTCTCCAATGTACCATACCCGTTGAATTTCCATCCCGTCTTGTATTTTTTTTTTGCCAACAGGTTCGTCAACTAATTCATGCTTGAAAAAACGGCTGATGTGGCGTGGACCACTTTTATTGGTACTTCTATACCAATATATGTATTTGTTTTGCTGGCAGGGTAGAGAGTCGCAGGGCGTGTGCCTCTTGTGGCCTTCTCCAAGCAGGATGCTGTGTGGCCTCAACAACTTTCTTAGTCCCCATGTCTATATAGTGACTACAAGATCTGAGTTTGTCAGAAAGCCACCTCGCATTTTTTTTGTCCCACTACGAGTTCCTACGTCGCCTCCATCAAGATTGATTCCACAATGTGCAATTAGGGGGAATGTTGCAATGGCTCTTTTGCAGTGGTGGGTGAAGGCAGAGTACCTCTGTCGGATAGCACTTGCGATCTCACCTTTGGCTTCGCCGGATCGTCTCCGCTCAGGAGGACAGTTGTTAGTCGTCACTCTCTCTTTAATGACAGTAAGTACTCTACCTTCACTCACTTGCATGTTTCATTTATTCTGCATGTTTTACTGAATCATTGCATGTACCAAAAACTTTTTTTTTTCTGTTGTCTAAGCAACTGCTTGCTCTCCTTCCGGCCAAAAAAACATTCAGGTTCTCCCCCAGGGTTTCCCAGCCAGTGCATTTATCATTAATCATTATGTACTAAATATGTAGCTACTACATTTCGTTGGAATATCTTCATTATGGACACTAACAGATTTATAATGAATATATTATCAGTAGATAATGTGAATTTTCCTCGCAATATGTATTT